>JAYKAV010001499.1:822848-833168 GCA_035582835.1 Phoebastria nigripes | reverse complement strand
CCCAAATTTGAGGACTTTGAGTATCAAGAGGTAAACCTTAGTTTTTGGATGCAACTGAAAATGAATACCTTGCCTCAGTGAGAAATAACAATATAAGTCTTATGTGACACAGAAGGAAATGTATCCATCCAATTATGTCCAGTATTTCTTTTAACATCATGATATATAGATTTTTAAAATAAATGTCCTYCATTTTGGTTCTCAGAAATGTGGTTTGTGAGCCAACACAGACATAAGCTAAATATGAATGAAAGGCATCTGAGAAGCATTATGTTATGATCTATTGCACTGTCATATATGTAATGAAAATATGCAAAGGCTGGCAAACCTGATATGTTTGTTACACTATCTGAATCCAAGATAACAAGAGAATTTATAAAAGCCTATATGTCAAATATTAGTCTCTGTCAGGTGATCGTTCTCCCTACAAAACTTAGCAAAGCTGATATAATAATGTCATCTACAAGTAATTATTAAGGATAATGAGGGGGGGATTTTTTTTCCACTTTACATTCAGAGTTGCTCAGTAATATAAATATCTAAACCTAAACAACTGTATTGATTTCCTAATTTGTAAAAGTATAAATTAAAAACTGCAGAGTGCGTGTGTGACATTATTTCTTCATAATTCACTAATCTGAAGCTCAGTTGTAATGCTGCAACCATGGCTACAATAATCTGTGATCTTTCATTTTTCATAAGATATTGCATATTAATTTCTGATTTTCTGAATACAGAAGAAAAAAAAAAAACAAAACCAAAAACAAACAAAAACCAAACACAAACAAACAAACAAACAAACAAAAACCCCAAACCAAGAAAACAACCCATGGGAACAGAGAACAGAGAACAGAAGAGTCACCCTGAATGATGCAGTAACACCCTCCCTCTAGCTATCAGCTGTTCACTGCTTTTTACAGGTGAAAAGTAATACCCAGATCTGCAAAATGCTTTCAGATTAGATATGCTTATCTTGATATATTTATATCAGTTCTTCAAAGTTAAATTTTTCATAAAAGAAAATGTACTTATACTGTTGACAAACCTGATATTACTGTACTTTACCTTATCAAGTAGTCAGTTCAAACTATCTGAATGTATTACTTTCAACTGTATAACATTTTATACACATGTATTTTTCTCATCTTCTATTCTGATGTAGGTAAAGTAGTTTTGATTAAAAGTTATAAATTTAATGTAAATATGTGTGAATTAGGTTGATGTGATTAAATTAGCACTGATATATTCAAATCAGAAATTAGTAACCTCATCTAAACTGATAAGGGTCACAAAAACTCTATGACTCTCATCTTCTTATGGAGACTACTTAGTAAACACAGACTCTTGGCCTGATAGAAGTTAGTGTTAATGCTCCCTGGAGCAGGATTAAATTACAATAGCTGACAGCTCTTTTCCCTGATGGTTTATTTGTTTGTACTAGTGTTATTCTAGAAAATTAAAGCTTGCCCACAGAGTGAGCCATTAAGGTGAAAATACCTTCTCCAATTCCTTTCAGTTTTTCTTCTGCATGTATTAAAGTACACATGGGAGTATGAATACATACTGTATTTTGAATGTCAATTTCTAATGCAGATGTGTCTGATTTTTTTWWAAATATTATTTTCAAGTCTTTAGTTGTATAGAGCAACATTAGTATTGACCAGATTTCTGCAGTATGGTCTGTAAGGTACTGAGAATTATACAGTTGAATTCTGCTGGTAATTTCTCCTGTGAATTAAATATGTGTGCAGACATGCTGTTAAGACCAAAACTATTTGCTATTTATATTGTAAATTCTCACTATTGTGCTAAAAGTCTACTTTAGGCCAAATTCTGTAGCTCTACACAGAGGATCTCTTGAACACAAATCTCTGAAACCTTTATCTCCCAGGGCAGACATACCAGTCATGTTAAACATACATTGGAAGTAGTTTACTAGTTTCAGAATGAATAATAATAATCAGTCAACAGTAATCAATAATACTTTATGAGCAATATAGAAGTAGAACTTGATTTCTGTAAAGAAACTCAGTGCTTCCACATAATCGAGGCTATTATGAAAGCTGGATGTAAACTATCCATGAAATGAGAAAAAAAMTATAAGTATTGAAAAATTTTGTCACTCTTGAAGAGTTTCTCAGCTCTTTTCTCCACAGATACAATATACCCAAAGCTTTACTCAACACAGAAGTTATTTGTTTCTCCCTTACGAATTATCCTTAACTCTGGTTTTGATGTATGACATTGCTGTATAGTTAGGAATACATATCTTACCTTCACAGGATACCATGAAGTTCTTTTTTAAAAATAATATTCTTTCTTTTGAAACACAGTTAGTTTAGAATTTTTACCATATAATATGATTAATTTCATTTTCCTGGAGTAAAACTTCTGGTTACACTAAACTAATTTGACTTTAAATATATGTAATGCAAAACATTACCTTTATTAGCCATGAGATTATTGTCTTTATCACTTAGATATAGGTAAATAGCTTATCCTAAAATATCAGTATGAAATTTCTTTAATATATTAGCAAAGCTTCTACCTAGCTAGAAGTCTCCAAATCTTATTACAAAACTATTTTCTATTCTTTGCAAAAGCTGTGCATGGAATTGTCAAAATGAGCTATTCATGAATTGTGACTCATTGTCTGTTATTAACTCACCTGGAAAACTTTGGTGAACAAAATGTGATATACTGTGTGGTATTACATTGCTACTTGATGTGTTCTGCAAAAGCTTAATAGGAGGTCACTATAAGAGGTAATCTTTTCCATTTAATTCAAATACTTCTGCTACTAACCTTGGTCCAGGGGTAATTAAGAACAATAGCTTTTTTCAATTCTTTTTAAGGAGTAGTTGGAGTAACTACCTTGAATATTGTTTCTTCAGTGAAGCTTTTTATGTTGGTCAAAGATAGACATCCTATTCTGGGGCCTATGAGCCCCAACACGGTTCTTTTTTTATGTTGGAAGCTGAGCTGTTTGCTATATATGAACACACAATCTTCAAAAAGTTTTAATTCAAAAATTTTTTAATACCCCCACATGGACTTAGGTTGAAAATAAATTAAAAAAAAAMCAAACCAACATTATGGGAAGTAATGATCGGATCAGGCTTTCTCCCTTGCCAAGCTCCGGTACTTACCTGAGAACACAGCTGACCGTGGGAATTTAAATACTTAAAAACCAAGTTGAATTTGGGTTTATCATCTGGCTTAATTATAGTCAGAATGTTCTTTGTAGAAGTTTCTTCTATCATATTTATCATAGCATTTTTGTAGACCTTATAGCCAGAGCAGAAGCCTGTTGTATCCCCAAAGTAGAAGCAGACTGTGCAAGATACAGTGAATTTTTGCTTCCCTTGAAACCAAAAAGTAACTACACTAAAAAAGAGTATCAGGTCAGTGTGTATAAGCATTTTGTAACATTGTTACACTACTAATTGTATTCTGTAACAGCRCTGAGCTTAAATTTTTAATTAATATGTAACTGTGAGGAGACAAATAGAGACTTTTGGTGTAAGTGCATGAGTAGGGTACAGGACAACACATGCACAATAAGAGCATGTAGAACATAGAACAAGCAGGAGCAACATCCAGTGGAACCTGGATAATCCTGCAGTGTAAGTATACTGGGTCTGGCTGGGGTGGAATTAACTTTCTTCATAGCAGCCTGTACAGTGCTGTGCTTTGCATTTGTGGCTAAAACAGTGTTGATAACACACCAATGTTTTGCTTATTGCTGAACAGTGCTTGCGCAGCATCAAGTGTTTCTTTTTCCCAACTCCTACACTAAAAGTATGCTGGCGGTGGACAAGTAGTTGGGAGGGGACGCAGCCAGGACAGCTGACCCAAAGTGACCAAGGGATATTCCATACCATATAACAACATGCTCAGCAATAAAGAGCTCAGGAAAAGGAGGAGGAAATKGGAGACGTTCGTGGTCATGGCGTTTGTCTTCCCAAGCAACAGTTACGTGTACTGAGGCCCTGCTTCCCAGGAAGTGGCTGGACATCTGCCTGCCTGTGGGAAGCAGTGAATGAATTCTTCTCTTTGCTTTGCCTATGCACAYAGCTTTTGCTTTTCCTATTAAATAGTCATTATCTTGATCCATGAGTCTTCTCACCTTTCTTCTATTTTCTCCCCATTCAGCGGGAGAGGGGAGTGAGCGAGAGGCAGGATGCATTTTTGGCTGCTGGCCAGGGTCAACTCGCCACAATAAGCAAGATACTTGGTGAAACCAGAACAAGTCCTGATCCCCAAAATAAAATGACCTATGTCATGAGTAGAAGAGATCACCTTCCTTTTGGGAAGGACACCAAGGAACATAAGATGTCAATGATGAGAGGGAAGATGGGGAAGAAAGAAGATGCCCACTTCAAAAATCTCTGAAGCCTAATCACTTTGACTTTTGTGAGTAAAAACCATCAAGGATGAAAAATCAGTGCTAACTGTACAGGATTGTCTCTGGCATTTTATATTCTCAGATAATTTACAAGAATCTTATTAAGGACAACTTGCTTTATATATTTGGTGATAATGAATGATAACGACTAAGAACTAACCATTAGCTAAGTGTACTGTTAATGAAAGTCAATCCAGTAAATTCTTATTTTGAGTTTTGAAACAGGCCTGATTCATCAGTCTTTTACACATTTGCATCATGACATTTACTTAAGTGATCAATATGTGTGCATATATATACATATATTCAGTTGCAACAATCCAGTACAATTTACTATTTCTTGTAAACAGTGGCTGTATTTTACAGATGATTTAGTTATCACTTTCCTACCTAGGATATATTTTACATCACCATGGTGATTTCATTATAATTTCCTACAATCTTATATAGATCTTTGCACAGTTGTTTTCTTCGTACGATCTCTCAAGGATTTGTGAACTATTTCTACAGGTACTAGTTCTGGTTTGATTACAACCCACTAAAAATTGCAAGCATTCCTTTTTCAGTGGAGAATATTTCAAGTATGTATTCAACAGCAAGCTCTCATGTAATTATTGTACAGAATAGAGGTCCACATATACATACCATACACAAGGTCCAGCCCTTTAGTCTTGTCATCTGTGATCTGAAACCTTTTGATTGTCTGACAAAATACTCCAATGCAAATTACAGAATCATAGAATCATAGAATAGTTTGGGTTGGAAGGGACCTTTAAAGGTCATCTAGTCCAAACCCCCTGCATTGGGCAGGGACATCTTCAACTAGATCAGGTTGCTCAGAGCCTTGTCCAACCTCACCTTGAATGTTGCCAGGGATGGGGCATCCACTGCCTCTCTGGGCAACCTGTTCCAATGTTTCACCACCCTCACTGTAAAAAATTTCTTCCTTATAGCTAGTCTCAATCTACCCTCTTTTGGTTTAAAACCATTCCCCCTTGTCCTGTCGCAACAGGCCCTGCTAAAAAGTTTGTCCCCATCTTTCTTATAAGCCCCCTTTAAGTACTGATAGGCTGCAACAAGGTCTCCCCGAAGCCTTCTCTTCTCCAGGCTGAATAACTCCAACTCTCTCAGCCTTTCTTCATAGGAGAGGTGTTCCACCCCCCTGATCATTTTTGTGGCCTTCCTCTGGACCTGCTCCAACAGATCCATGTTTTTCTTGTGCTGAGGGTTCCAGAGCTGGACGCAGTATTCCAGATGGGGTATCAGGTGGGAAATTATGGAGTTACAGTTTTCCTAAATCACAAAGTGGTTTTTTTTTGTTGTTTTTTTGTTTTTTTCCCACAGCCTTGGAGTTTTTGATCTTCTCACTGGTGCAGAACATGAGAAGGTTATATACTCTCATGTTGTGTAATAATCTTCACTTGTAGTTGATCACATGATCATACAACTTTCAATATGTGGCATTAACCTTGGATAAATGTCATCTCATGTAAGTTTAGACTGTAAGAGTTTGATCTATATGTCTGATCTAGCCACGGTAGTGTGCATTTCTACTCAGTCAAAACCCATGCTCTCTTCAGAGGGAGAATCATCTCTTTCTATGACAACCATTTAAGGTAGCTCTGATGAACAGCTCTCTGGAATGCCTACATCCATCTGTTAAGTATCATTGAAGTTAGGTGCTAACGCTGACATAGACATCAGTTTTGCACCAGGAGGTGCTGGTCTGTTATGATCCCAGTAAGAAAGGCATTCAGTCTCTGGGAAGTATCATTTAAAATGCCATTTATTGGATTGAATACTATAAATAAAGAGAGGATAGTACAAATACTATGACCCTTCAGACACTGGGAATCTCAAATTGTGCAACACTGAACAGGTCCTCAATCCACAAGCATACCCCATCCATAGAAAGGGTTGGTCATTCGAGCTTCTAAGGAATTTTCTTGCAATAAAACAACTCTCTTCATCATTTCTACTGCCAAACAGGAAGAATGTTTACACAAGAACTTCTTGCTGCACTGTTAGATAAAGGCAAGGCCACTCTGATGGTGTAATCACCAGTACCAAGTGGGGGCTGCCTGCAGTCTCTTCTGTTACAATGAGCTGGATGAGTTCATCTTGTGTCCAAGGGATTTGTACAGCACAACAAGGGCCTGAAGGCCATGCAGTACCTGTAACACAGTATAGACCCAGGCCTATTCAGATTAACTGTTCGGTGGATCACCAACTCCTTGATGTATAATGGTCTTCTAGTCAGGATCACAGCAACATCCAACTTTAAAGTTTCATAGTCATCTGAATTAAATTCCACACTAAGTCTTCTAAACAACTGGATGCAGTATAGTATTCATGCACATTAAATTTACACTGGATTACACGCATTTGTAAACTAGTAAATTCCTCCTGTTTCCCAAATAAGTGCCTTATATATAGTTCTATTAGTGCAGAATATAAAATTACAAGAAGAATAAAAATTCTGAAATGGTTCTAATTTGGGGATTCTACCTGGAGATGGAAGAACTTCTGATAATATTTTGGACTATATTGGGAATAGTTAATAGCACAAAAGCAATTGGATTCTCCTGTGAGTACTTGAGAGAAGCAATATCAAATAAAACATCACTCAGTTAAGCCAAACACAAATAGATGATGACTGTAACTCAGTAAAACAAAACAAAACAAAACAAAACAAAAAACCCCAAACAATGAGGAAACAGATAAAAAGTCTGAAAGTTTGTTTTGCTTGCTTTTCTTGTTTGATTTGTTTTGCTTATTTTTTAAGTACTACAGGGAAAGACAATATCTGACAGATTTATAATCAGTGGACAAACAGTTAAATACTTTAAACTCAAACTTTAGTAAGTACTCTTGCAACCATTTACAGATAACAAACTGTAGTTTAGAAACCTCCTTAATTTTTACTCTAATATTGGCCATATATTTTGGTTTTTGTTTTTTGGATTTTTGGGKTTTTTTTTGTGTTGGGTTTTTGGGTTTTTTGGGTTTTTTGTTTTGTTTTGTTTTGTTTTTTTTAATAAGGGAAATGTCTGCCCTTCTAATGGAAAATAGTACATCAGGAGTACCTGCTATTTGGTATAACTATCACATTCTCCTCTTTTTTACATGTCAGCTTTTACTTTTCCCTGAAAATAAAAACAAACAAACAAACAGCTTTAATTCTGTATTTTAAGAAATACTAAATATTTTAACATCAAATCTTCATATATCTGTAAAATAGAAATAGATGTTAGTAGATCCATTTTAAAACATAAAGTACAAGTTATTTTTGTTTGTTTGTTTTTTTCTTTTCTCCTAGGAGAACATTTAGTGCATGTTAAATACTGTAGAATATTGTCATAATATTTAGGAAAATAATGTTAGTAGAGCTGTTAAAAACAAACAAACAAACAAAACCTGCCAGATTCTGAGTTAATGTTACTGTTCTTTCATTACTATCATACAAAAAATCTTAGTATAATATCTACACTATAGTTACACTTTTGCAAATACTTATAAGCAATACTTGCTTCTAATATGTATTYAGAGATGATTTCTCTGCCCTCATAGTGTCACTTTTAAGTCATCTGGCCTCCTTAGAATTTGATCCAAAAAGCAAAGTTCATTTCAGTTATTTCAGCATACTTCAGCACCCTGTCAGTAAAAAAGCAGTTTGAATCGTCCACTGCTATGAGCAAGATCCAGACTTGAGGATAAGGACTGAATGAGAATGGTCACCAGTGACTGGGGAAGACACAAATCTGTAGCCTTTATCCAAAGTGGCACAGCTATTGGGACCAACATATCAAGTGCTTGTTCCCTGCATCAGACTGAAACTCTTGCTTACAACACGCTGTCATCACAAAATAATTAGAAAATAATCACTGGAAATTACTCTCTTATCTCTGGCCCTGTTCATTTTGAGATATAATTTCACCTTCACACTACTGGATAATTTCATCCTGGGGGTGCTGGTTGACAGCCGGCTGAATATGAGCCAGCAGTGTGCCCAGGTGGCCAAGAAGGCCAATGGCATCCTGGCCTGTATCAGAAATAGTGTGGCCAGCAGGAGTAGGGAGGTGATTGTGCCCCTGTACTCAGCACTGGTGAGGCCGTACCTCAAATACTGTGTTCAGTTTTGGGCCCCTCACTACAAGAAGGACATTGAGGTGCTGGAGCGTGTCCAGAGGAGGGCAACGAAGCTGGTGAAGGGTCTGGAGAACAAGTCTTATGAGGAGCGGCTGAGGGAACTGGGACTGCTTAGCCTGGAGAAGAGGAGGCTGAGGGGAGACCTTATTGCGCTCTACAACTACCTGAAAGGAGGTTGCAGCGAGGTGGGTGTTGGTCTCTTCTGCCAAGCAACTAGCGATAGGACGAGAGGAAATGGCCTCAAGTTGTGCCAGGGGAGGTTTAGATTGGACCTTAGGAAAAATTTCTTTACTGAAAGAGTGGTTAAACATTGGAACAGGCTGCCCAGGGAAGTGGTGGAGTCACCATCCCTGGAAGTATTTAAAAGATGTGTAGATGAGGTGCTTAGGGACATGGTTTAGTGGGCATGGTGGTGTTGGGTGGACGGTTGGACTTGATGATCTGAGAGGTCTTTTCCAACCTTAATAATTCTATGATTCTATGATTCTATGTGTTTTGTAATTTCTAACTGTAAAGGTACCATAAAAGGTATGTCCAGATACCATAAAACATTGTTCTAGGAGAGGGGTTTTCTTCTGTACAAGCTCAAAACAGAGTATTTATATCCATCCAAAATGGTGCAACCTAGTCTTGTGTTGATCATGCAAAACTACCGATTTGAAAGAAAAAGAAGTAGTGTATGATTTGTGAAATAGTTTCCTCACAGTAAGGATTTTCTATGTGCTCGAGAAATTATCAAAGCTAATTTCAAAAATAATTATCAAAGGCTATTCATGATCTTACAAGGCCCTTCTGATAGTGAACCCTGTTCTCATCAACTCTGTAGAGAGAGCAAGTCTCTGTCTTCTGTTGTGAACTTCATTTCCCTTCTTTAAGCCACAGTTAAATAATACAAAAAGCATGTCCAAGATGTTGTCCCAGATTGCAGTCTACATGGAAGGATTTACTAGATGGGTGAAAAAGTGGCTGGATTGTCAAGTTCAAAAGCTAATGGTTAATGGTTTGTACAGCTGGAGCACCACTGTCTGTTCTGGAACAGGTCTATTCTGGAACCTCTCCAGTTTAACATCATTGAGGGAGATAGATTAGTGGAGCCACACCCTACCATCCCTGAGGCAAAGGCGGCAGATGGAGGCTCCGCAAGAAGCAGAGGATCCCCTGCCCTCTTGCCGCCAGGCAGAAGGAGGGGACCTAAGAGACGGCAGGGAATGGAAACAGGTCCCTGCTCAGGGTGCCAGGCGAACCCCTGCCCGGCCTCCCTCACCTTCCCAGTTGCCCTTACACAACAGGTATGGGGCTCTGGAACTCGAGGGCCAGGCAAATGAAGGTGTAGATGAAGGTCTATCCAAGGGGTTGCCTAGGGTGAGGCAGCCAGCCCCACGCATTATGACTGCCTCTGCTAAGGAAAAAAGGAGGGTAATTGTCGTAGGCGATTCCCTTCTGAGGGGAATGGAGGGCCCGATATACTGACCAGACCCATCCCACAGGGAAGTCTGCTGCCTCCCTGGGGCCCACGTTAAAGACATTAGTAGGAAACTCCCTGGTCTGGTACGGCCCTCTGACTACTMCCCGCTRTTGGTTATACAGGCYGGCAGYGAYRAGGTTGCAGAGAGAAGCCCAGAAGCGRTCAAAAGGGACTTCAGGGCACTGGGGCGATTGGTTGAAGGATCAGGAGCACAGGTAGTGTTTTCCTCAATCCCTTCAGTGGCAGGGAAGAGTACTGACAGGGACAGGAAAACACGCCTGATCAACACGTGGCTCAG
>JAYKAV010001499.1:807408-822528 GCA_035582835.1 Phoebastria nigripes | reverse complement strand
ACCAATGCACGCAGCATGGGCGGCAAACAGGAGGAGCTGGAAGCCATTGTGCAGCGGGATAGCTACGACTTAGTCGCCATCACAGAAACATGGTGGGACGACTCTCATGACTGGCATGCTGCAATGGATGGCTATAAGCTCTTCAGAAGGGACAGGCGAGGAAGGAGAGGCGGTGGGGTGGCTCTGTATGTTAGGGAGTGTTTTGATTGTCTAGAGCTCAACGATTGTGATGATGATAAGGTTGAGTGCTTATGGGTAAGGATGAGGGGAAGGCCAACAAGGCAGGTATCCTGCTGGAAGTCTGTTATAGGCCACCCAACCAGGATGAAGAGGAGGATGAAGCATTCTACAAGCAGCTGGCAGAAGTCTCACAATTGCTAGCCCTTGTTCTCATGGGGGACTTCAACTTCCCAGACATCTGCTGGAAATACAACGTAGCAGAGAAGAAACAGTCCGGGAGGTTCCTGGAGTGTGTGGAAGACAACTTCCTGACGCAGCTGGTGAGGGAGCCTACCAGGGGAGGTGCCTCTCTCGACCCGTTGTTTACAAACAGAGAAGGACTGGTGGGAGGTGTGGTGGTCGGAGGCCATCTTGGGCTTAGCAACCATGAAATGATAGAATTCTCGATTCTTGATGAAGTAAGGAGGGGGGCCAGCAAAACCGCTACCATGGACTTCTGGAGGGCGGACTTCGGCCTGTTCAGGACACTGGTYGAGAGAGTCCCTTGGGAGACAGTCCTGAAGGGCAAAGGGGTCCAGGAAAGCTGGACGTTCTTCAAGAAGGAAGTCTTAAAGGCGCAGGGGCAGGCTGTCCCCGTATGCTGTAAGAAGAACGGGCGGGGAAGATGACCAGCCTGGCTGAACAGAGAGCTCTTGCTGGGACTCAGGAAAAAAAGGAGAGTTTACCACTTGTGAAAGAAGGGGCAGGTGACTCAAGAAGAGTACAGGGATCTCGTTAGGTCATGCAGAGAGGAAATCGGAAAGGCAAAAGCCCAGCTAGAACGCAATCTGGCCGCTGTCATTAGAGACAACAAAAAATGTTTTTACAAATACATTAACGACAAAAAGAGAGCCAAGGAGAATCTCCATCCTCTATTGGATGCGGGGGGGAACGTTGTCACCGAGGATGAGGAAAAGGCTGAGGTACTTAATGCCTTCTTTGCCTCAGTCTTTAATAGTCAGGCCAGTCACCCTTAGGGTATTCAGCCCCCTGAGCTGGAAGACGGGGACGGTGAGCGGGATAAACCCCCCATAATCCAGGAGGAAGCAGTGAAGGACCTGCTAGGCCACCTGGACACTCACAAGTCCATGGGGCCRGATGGGATCCACCCGAGAGTGCTGAGGGAGCTGGTGGAGGAGCTTGCCAAGCCACTCTCCATCATTTATCTGCAGTCCTGGTTAACGGGGGAGGTCCCGGATGACTGGAGGCTTGCCAATGTGACGCCCATCTACAAGAAGGGCCGGAAGGAGGACCCGGGGAACTACAGGCCTGTCAGCCTGACCTCGGTGCCAGGGAAGATTATGGAGCGGTTCATCTTGGGGGCGCTCGCAAGCCATGTGCGGGACAACCAGGGGATCAGGCCCAGCCAGCATGGGTTCATAAAAGGCAGGTCCTGCTTGACCAACCTGATCTCCTTCTAGGACCAGGTGACCCGCCTAGTGGATGAGGGAAAGGCTGTGGATGTGGTYTACCTGGACTTCAGTAAAGCCTTCGACACTGTCTCCCACAGCATTCTCCCAGAGAGGCTGGCGGCTCATGGCCTAGACAGGTGTACTCTTTGGTGGGTAAAAATCTGGCTGGACGGCCGGGCCCAGAGAGTTGTGGTGAATGGAGTGAAATCCAGTTGGTGGCCGGTCACAAGCTGTGTCCCCCAGGGCTCCGTTTTGGGGCCGGTCTTGTTCAATATCTTTATTAACGATCTGGATGAGGGGATTGAGTGCTCCCTCAGTAAGTTTGCAGACGACACCAAGCTGGGCGGGAGTGTCGATCTGCTCGAGGGTAGGAAGGCTCTGCAGAGGGACCTGGACAGGCTGGATCGATGGGCCGAGGCCAACTGCATGAGGTTCAACAAGGCCAAGTGCCGGGTCCTGCACTTGGGCCACAACAACCCCATGCAACACTACAGGCTGGGGGAAGAGTGGCTGGAAAGCTGCCTGGTGGAAAAGGAGCTGGGGGTGCTGGTTGACAGCTGGCTGAACATGAGCCGACAATGTGCCCAGGTGGCCAAGAAGGCCAACGGCATCCTGGCCTGTATCAGAAATAGTGTGGCCAGCAGGAGTAGGGAGGTGATCGTGCCCCTGTACTCGGCACTGGTGAGGCCCCACCTTGAATACTGTGTTCAGTTTTGGGCCCCTCACTRCAAGAAGGACATTGAGGTGCTGGAGAGTGTCCAGAGAAGGGCAACGAAGCTGGTGAAGGGTCTGGAGAGCAAGTCTTATGAGGAGCGGCTGAGGGAACTGGGACTGTTTAGYCTGGAGAAGAGGAGGCTGAGGGGAGACCTTMTCRYGCTYTACAACTACCTGAAAGGAGGTTGCAGYGAGGTGGGTGTYGGTCTCTTCTSCCAAGCAACTAGYGATAGRACGAGAGGAAATGGCCTCAAGTTGYGCCAGGGGAGGTTTAGATTGGACMTTAGGAAAAAYTTCTTTACTGAAAGAGTGGTYAARCATTGGAACAGGCTGCCCAGGGAAGTGGTGGAGTCACCATCCCTGGAAGTATTTAAAAGATGTGTAGATGAGGTGCTTAGAGACATGGTTTAGTGGGCATGGTGGTGCTGGGTTGATGGTTGGACTTGATGATCTTAGAGGTCTTTTCCAACCTCAATGATTCTATAACTCTATGATTCTGTTATCAATGACCTGGAAGAGGAGATGGAGTGTGCTCTCATCGAGTTTGGAGACATCATCAAGCTGGAGGCTCAACTGCCTATATTAACAAAAGAACAGTCAGCAGGGCAAGGAAAGTGATTATTTCCCCTCTATTCAGTACTCATTAGGGCACAWCTACAGCACTGCATCCACTTTTGGACCACACAGGATGGGAAATATCAATAAACTGGAACAAGCTCAGTGAAGGGCCACTGAAGCAGGAGCTGGATTTCTCCCATATGAGGAGGAGGTGCTGAGTGACTGGGGTTTGGTCAGCCTGGAGAACAGATTGCTGCAGGAGGACCTCTGGAGGATCCTTCCCACTGAACTATGGCATGATCCTATAAAGTCATAAAATTACAGAATGGTTGAGGTTGGAAGAGACTTCTGAAGATCAACTAGTCCAACTGCCCTGTTCAAAGTGGGAAAGCAGGCTGATCTGGCCTGTGACCAGTTGGGTTTTGAATATCTCCAGGGATGGAAATTCCACAAGTACTCTAGGCAACCTGTTCTAGTGTTGATCACTAAAAAAGAAAAAAAAATTAAAAATCTCATATTCAGATAGAATTTCATGTGTTTCATTTTGTGCTCAGTGCCTCTTGTCCTGTCAGTGGGTACCACCGAGAAGAGTCTGATTTTCTCTTCTTTACTCCCTCCCCATCAAGCATCTATACATGTTGATAAGATTCCCCTTCTCTTCTCCAGGCTGAACAGTACTAGCTCTTTCAACGTCTCTTCATATGACAAATGTGCAAAGCCCTTAACCTCTATGGACTCTCACTATCTACCCATGCCTCTCTTATACTGAGAACGCATGCCAGATGTGTCTTACTGGCACTGAGTAAAGGGGAAAGATTGCCTCCTTTGACCTGCTAGCAACACTCTTCTTAATGCAACCCAGGATACCATTGCTGCAAGGACACATTGCTTCTTCATGTCCAGCTTGGTTTCTACCCTGACCCCCAGGTCCTCTGCAGATCTGCTTTCCAGTTGGTCCCCAGACCATACTGGTGCATGGGGTTATTCCTCCACAAATGTAGAATATTGTGCTTCCCTTTATTATACTTCATGAGATTCCTCTCTGCCCAGTTCTCCTGCCTGTTGAGGTCCTTCTAAATGGCAGCACACCCACTCCCTGTATCAACCACTCCTCCCACTTTCCTACCTTCTGCAAACTGGCTGACAGCACACTCTGTTCTGTCATCAAGGTCCTCAATGAAGAGGTTAAAGACACTGGCCCCAGTATTGAGCCCTGGAGTACATCACTAAAGACTGGCCTCCAGCTGGACTTTATGCTGCTGATCACAACACTCTGAGCCCAGCAGTTCAGCCAGCTTTGAGTCGACCTCATTGTACATTTATCTACTCCATAGTTCATCAGCTGTGAATGTCTCTCCTGTTATGTTCCATGGACTTGTGTATGTACGGTTTATTTATATGTTCCCTAATGTGAACTTCCTCCATCGAGGGTAAGTCTTCCTTGCTTACAAGTTTCCTGATTTCAGGGCCAGGGATTCCTGAAGCTAGTCTTACCACTAAGGACTGAGGCAAGGAAGACATTGAGTATCTTGGCCTTTTCTGTCGCCTTTGTCACCAGCTCCCCTACCCCATTCAGCAACTAGCCCACATTTTTCCCAGTGTTCCTTTTGCTGCAGATGCACCTGAAGAAGCCTTTGTTGTTGCCCTTCATGTCTCTCACCACAGCTTCAGCTCCAGATGGGCTTTGGCTTACCTCACCCCATCCCTCCATGATTGGACAATGTTTCTATATTCCTCCTGGGTCATCTGTCCTTTTTTCTATGTCTTGTATGTTTCCTTTTTACATTTGAGTTTTAGTCAGGAGCTTTCTGTTCATCCACACAGGCCTCCTGCTACCTTTGCTTGAGTTTCAGCTCATCCGGATGGACTGTTTTTGAGCCTGAAGGAGGTGATCCTTGAAAATCAAACAGTTGTCCTGGACCTCTCTTCCCTCCAGGGATATGTCCCACGGGATTCTTGCTGTCAGTGCTGTAGTGCATCCCCCTTCTAGGATTTTAGCTGGCTAAATTAAAGAGTTTAGTTGGCTGAGTACAAGGTCAGCTCCTTTGTTGGTAAGTGCCATTGTGAAGAAAGCAAGATCCTGCCCTGTTCTCTTGGGAATCACTTTTGAGCTGAGGCTGTAGTGCTCACTCCTGCCAATGCTACATCACAGCTGTGCAGCAGCTGTGCACCAGCTACATCTGTGCTCAGGCTCATACCTCCCCAAACCTGACCCTGACTAGGACCAGCTGTCTTGGCTTCCTGACTTGACCTTGGACCTGCCTCCTCACTACAACCTAGCTGGGTGATCACTAGACTATGTCTGACCCTGACCGCTGTCCCTGGCTTTGATCCTGACCCTTACTTGCCATTCCACATCCTGGGTCCTCATTGGTAAGGTCACTGCTTGCACCTGCCTTTTTATCACACAATGCTCCTGATTCACCTTTCCTTGTGGGGCAGCCAACACTTGCTGATCCCTAACATTTGCAAGCAAATCTCTGAACTGGGGAAAATCTGCTCTCTTGAAGTGCAGGGTTGTGATCTTGCTTTTTGCCCTTCTCCTTCTCTCAGGATGCTGAATTGCACCATCTCATGGTCACTGCAGCCAAGGTTGCCCCCAACCTATGATCCTAGGCATTCTCTTCAAGATTCAAAATGTGCAAACACCTAAATCAGAGTAAGCAAATCAATATGCTTTCCTTCCCTCCTTTAGTAGAAAAAAGCTGTTTAGAAAATAATTAAAGAAGGGTTGTATTCTTTATTTCTGACATCTCTTCTCATGCTAAAGAACACTTTAATGCATAAGTAGTGCTTCAGGGGTAAAGAAAGCTGAATGAGATTCCAGGTTGCTTCAATGAATAAATAGCATGGATAAATGTGAGCAGTTATTTACTTTCATGGATTAGGTAGCATGACAGCAAGCAAAATGTGATGTACTTGTGATATTCCTTTCTAAAGCAAAAAAGTATCATATTTACTATTTTACCTAGTGGCTGTATAGAATATATATGCATTTACAAAGGTAAATGTGATGTTTAGTTGCTTTGAAAAATGTAAAGAAATATTAAAATAATATTTTCTATATTACCTTCCATTGCTTTTTTAAGATACCCAAACAGCCTATTTGCTTCCTTAACCAATGGCTGCCCAAAGTGTGCATGAGCAATTAAAAAAGCATATAATGATTCTGGATGGCTTAAAATGATAGAGCGTGTTACTAAAATATTCTAGTGACTTTATTCAGCTGAATGTTATTTGGGAAAATTTTAACTGCCTTTCACACACACTGTGGGAACAACACAATAACTCTCTCAGATAGCCTACTCTTTCAAACCCTTTGGTAAATGAGGAATATAAATTATTTTTACTTGATTGCAGATTTCATCTTTAAATTCAGGAGTAGTCAGCTATTAGTGCATTGCTCAGATATGCTTTGGCCTAACTATTTACTTAACTCTCATTACACTCCCTTTTGCCTTTTTTTCTTAGATGCACCCCAAAGACAAGAAGGCAGCTGGCTGCTAAGGCACATGGAGGACAGGGAGGTAATCTGAGACAGCCAGCATGGCTTCACCAACGACAAGTCTTGCCTCACCAATGTAGTGGCCTTCTATGTTGGAGTAACTACATCAGTGGACAAGGGAAGAGCTACAGATGTCGTCTATCTGGACCTCTGTAAAGCCTTTGACATGGTCCCCCACAACATCTTTCTCTCTAAATTGGAGAGCTATGGATTTGATGGATGGACTGTTCTGTGGATGAGGAATTGGTTGGCTGGTCGCATCCAGAGGGTAGTGGTCAATGGCTCAATGTCCAGATGGAGATCAGTGGTGTCCCTCAGGGGTCCGTATTGGACCGGCGCTGTTTAATATCTTCATCAATGACATAGTGGGATCAAGTGCACCCTCAGCAAGTTTGCAGATGACACCAAGCTGAGTGGTGTGGTTGACACACCTAAGGGAGGGGATGCCATCCAGAGGGACCTGGACAAGCTCGAGAAGTGGGCCCATGTGAACCTCATGAGGTTCAACAAGGCCAAGTGCAAGGTCCTGCACCTGGGTCAGGGCAATCCCCAGGATCAATACAGGCTGGGGGATGAAGGGATTGAGAGCAGCCCTTTGGAGAAGGACTTGGGGGTACTGGTGGATGAAAAGCTGGACGTGAGCCAGCAATGTTTGCTTGCAGCCCAAAAGCCAACCGTATCCTGGGCTGCATCCAAAGAAGTGTGGCCAGCAGATTGAGGGAGGTGATTCTGCCCCTCTACTCTGCTCTGGTGAGACCCAACCTGGAGTACTGCATCCAGCTCTGGAGTCCTCAGTACAGAAAAGACRTGGACCTGTTGGAGCGGGTCCAGAGGAGGGCACGAAAATGATCAGGGGGATGGAACACCTCTCCTATGAGGACAGGCTGAGAGAGCTGGGGTTGTTCAGCCTGGAGAAGAGAAGGCTCTGGGGAGACCTTATTGATGACTTTCAATATTTAAAGGGGGCTTATGAGAAAGATGGGGACAGACTTTTTATCAGGGCCTGTTGCGACAGGACAAGGGTGAATGGTTTTAAACTAAAAGAGGGAAGATTTACACTAGCTATAAGGAAGAAATTTTTTATGCTGAGGGTGGTGAAACCCTGGAAGAGGATGCCCAGCGAGGTGGTGGATGCCGAATCCCTGGAAACATTCAAGGTGAGGTTGGATGGGGCTCTGAGCAACCTGATGTAGTTGAAGATGTCCCTGCTCATTGCAGGGGGGGTTGGACTAGATGACCTTTAAAGGTCCCTTCCAATCCAAACTATTCTATGATTCTATGATTCTGTGATAATGGTAAATAAAAGTAGAAATTGCCAGTGGAATCATACTAGTAACTCTCACGTTCAAAGCTTTATTTCTTCATTAAAACATACTATCTTCAGTGCTTGAAATTAACAGCTAACATCCTTACTTTGCTTATTTAGTTTATATAGCACATCTTTTTTCATATCATGAGTCAAACGCAAAATGAGCCATTGAGCCAAATGGCTTTGCTTTCTCTTGTTACACTTAGATCTCTTACAGTATTTACACAGTAAGCTTTGTATTTGTTTATTTCTTTTTTTAAAGAATCTGCTAACTACTGTATGAAATATCTTATCATTTGAAGTGGTTAGCTCTGTTTACCCCATCATACACAGTGAAATCCATATTCTGTGTGTTTCCAGTGTCGGAAATTAAAGAAATGAGATGATCTTTGATCTTGCRGTGCGTGTATGTTCACCAAGTCCTATAGATGTTAAAGGGCTGACACTCCCCTTGCTCCAGTTAGCTATACTATAATAGGTTTCAGTGGGTTTTGCCACTGTTATTGTGGAGAAGACAATAACAGGGATGATGGTCTCAATTTCATGGTATCACAGGTAATATTGACAAAAAAGGAAAACAAATTCTAGTTCTTTCTTAAAAAAAACCAACAAACCAACAACAAAAATATTTACTGTTTTGGCTATCACTTTTTATCCCTCTGTAGGAATCTTCAATTTGTCAGAAATGAAATAATAACCTCTTTCTCTAAGAGAAAACAGTTTTTTCTTGCTGTTATTCCGACCATTCAACATTTCCATCTGGGAAAGTCTATGCTTCTTGCTTAATTTTTTGATTGTCCTTAGGATCATAACCTTTAATCTAATCTGCATTTTGCCCTGCTGAGTTCAACTCATATAGGGAAAAACTCAAGCTTTGAGAATAACGCATTTTCATAATACACTTATATCTTCCCAGCACCAAGAACTCTGCATCACTTTTTACAAATAATTCTGATCAAGTGTACTAAGTAGTATAAAAGAATTTAACTGGTTCTACCAAAAAATCAAAGAATAAGATGAAAATTATTTTTTTCTGTTTTGCTATCTGTAAAAAACTTTGTGCATAACCATCAGAGATAATCATCATTCACTAATTTCAATTGAATTGTAATCTAATTGATTTCAATGGTTTAGCATATTATTTACATCTCAGGCATTAATAAGGAAATATTATAGAATCATAGAACCATAGAACAATTCAGCTGGGAAGACCTCAGAAGGTCTCTAATCCAGCCTCCTGCTCCTAGCAGGCTCAGGTCTGAGATCAGACAGACAGCTCTGGGATTCATCCAGTTGGGCTTTGAAAATCTCGAAAGATAGAGACTTCATATCCTCTCCCAGGAGCCTGTTCCACTGCTTGACTGTCTTAATTGTAAAAAAGTTTTTCCTTATATCCAATCCACAGATGGGTCTGGTTCTCCTGCCATGCACCACTGTGAAAAGCCTGGCTCCATCTTTTTGATAACTAATCTTAGGCACATATTTTGGATGGGTGTCATCTCCCTGAAGCAGTCTTTTCTCCAGCCTGAACAAGCCCAGTCCCTCAGCCTCTTCTCACAGGACAAGTGTTCCACCCTCAACCATTCTTGTGACACTTCCTTAAAACTGCTCCAGATTATTGGCAAATTCTCAGCATAGGGGTGTCCAAAACTGTACTCATAGGTATGATCTCATGAGTGCTGAGTAATCCCTTGCCTTGACCTGCTGTCTCTGCTCCTATTAATACAGCCGTGGACGCTGTTGGCCATCCCTGCTCCTAGGGTGCAATGCTGGCTCATGTTCAGCTCACTGCTCCTGCAGGACCCCCAGGGCCTTTTCCGCAGAGCTGCTCACCAACCCATCTGTCCCCAGCCTGTACTTCTGCAGGGGGTTAGTCCATCCTTAGCAAAGGACATTTGCATTTGTCTTTGCTGAATTCCTGAGGTTCCCATCACCCAGTCTTCCGGTCTCTCTAGGTGCCTCTGAATGCCAGCCCTGCACTTGAGCTTATCAGCTGCATTCACAGTGCAGTCTTATCTTCAAACTTGACTAGGATTCACTCCATGGCCTCCTTCAAGTCACTGTTAAAGATATTAAATCTGACAGGCTCCAGTATAAATCCTGCCAACAGCCTCCAAATGAAATATGACTCCATTATTAATTCTATTAAACTGATTCCATTAAATGGAATAATTCTCATCCTCTGTAAGTTTAATAGCCTTTCTTGGAAGACAGTTGCTGCTTTTTATGAAACCTTGAATGTGAATCTACTATACGCTCTTGGTTTTAGTATGTGTATTGACAGTAATTAATTTCAGGGGAGCTTAGGTTCTCCCTGATCAAGCCCAGCAAGATCAGTAGATCAAGATCAGTACCTGGTACCTGCCAGATCTATGAAGATTACTTGAATCCACAGAGCATATAAATTTGTGGTAGGTACCTGTATATAGCCAAGTCTTTTAACAAATTTTAATTTTGTAGATTAGAATTTTTTAATCACCATTGTTTATTGGTAGTTTCACAAAGTTGTCTTGAAACAATATTTTTAAGGAACACCTTATATTACTCCTTGGCAGTTGTCAGGGGCTCCTTTGATAAAAATTAATTCTGCCTTAAATTCTCTTTTTAGTGTCATTATTTTTCTCTGTTGAGAACTAGCTTATTGAGATTTTAACAGTGCTACATACCAGTATCTTAACTAGAAAACACTTCACTTATCTTTCATAAAAGGACTTACTCCCATTCACCTTCCTCATTTTTATCTTTCAGCATTCCAGTCGATTTCTATACCTATTTTAAAATCATCATTTGTCAATTACCAGTTGTAACTACTCTTGGAAGATATTTTTTCAATATCAACTTTTTTTTTTCCTTTTTGTTCTACTTTAAAACAAAAAAAGATTTTGAAATACCATGAGGTAATATTGCTATTATCTTTATTTTATCTTCTTACATTCCCTTGTATCTACAATATACTGCCAGAGTTGCAGCTTTAGCGTATCACCATCAATATGATCTAATTAGTTTACGGAGTTCCACAAAGCTATGAATTTAAAAAGAAAGTAAAAATAATTCTAAGGCAAGGAAAACCAATAAATAAATCTACATTTTCCCATGTTGTTGTTGAAACCATGACCAACAGTAAACATTTTATTTTCTGCAATAAATACCAAATTTTGTTTGTTTTCTCCAGTCATTTGTCTGTCTTAATTTATTTCCTTTCTTTCTTGCACTCCTGGGTTTTCATAGCTGATTGAACCTTTGATTACAGGTAGTGGCTCATACAAGTTGTATTATGTCTATGGCAATATATAGACAGACTGAATTTCACAGTTTTGTAAGAATCCAAGGTAACATATATTATGAAATTTCTCCAAATTGTTATCAAAATTACTGATTTCAGTGTAGTAATGACAATTAAAATCAGGAAAGGTTCTCTTTGATTGCTTATGTATGCATTCTATGTCTGTCTGATCCCTAGACTCAATATTCCAGTGCAAGTCTATAAATTATTTAACTACCTGTTAGTTTTGAAGCAATTAGTTGAGTTGGGGCATTGCTTTATTTTGGTTTTGTGCTCCACAGTTGCCTCTATTTTCTTCTTGTAGCATTGCATGAAGCTATGCATAATCCCACTTACATGACAGGGTGCAAACTTGAGTTTCATTTCCTCATCCAGTAGGCAACTGAATGCTGTCTTGTTAGCAGTCTAGCTAAAGGCATTGAAATGTTCATACCTACTCATATCCAATAGACATTTACATATTGCTTACTTGGTCTTTGGTTTTTGTTATATACAACCAAATAAAATAATAAGGTTGTATTTATAAACAGTGAAGTAAACTACTACACCCTGAATACCTCAAAAAACAATAGATAATTTTTTTTGTCTTTTTTTTTTTCCTGTCTAGTTTACTTACTTCTCTGAAGTCCAATGGTTTGGCATGACACTTTCTAAATTTGTCACAGTCTAAGTGACAATAATGTATGGTCTAGATCCTAGGAGGTTACTTTTTAGGTTATGTTCATCAATTATTCACTAGCTTCATTAATCATAATTATGTCAGCACTGCCRTTAGCAAAAAGTGCATATACTTTTCTTTTCCTTATTAAATTAAAGCTGGTAAAAGATAAACCTCTGAGATTCCAAGGCACATTGTCATTATTCTGCTTTTGGTGTCCATTCAATACACAATCGTATCTCTTATAGATGTTAAATCCATAGATTGATACTCACTTTTTTCCATTTTATGTTGCCATTGTTGTGCAATTGTTTGACATAGTCATTGATCAGCTTTATGTGGTCTCTCCAAGGTGTGAAAGATGCAGCTTTTATATCTTTTGTCTGGTTAACACAGTTCTGGCCAAATACTTGGAGAAATTATATTGGTGTATCTTTTAAATGATACATCTTTTAGATAATAATGTACTGTGTAATAATGTATATATTATGTGTAATGCAGTTTATATGCATTTTGGACCTCAGATCTCACAACATCCAAACCTTCATTTGTCTATTTTGTTTAACAAATATTATTAGTACCATTCCTGTGGATAAATGCCACATCACCCTGTGAAGCATTATTCAGTTTATGTTGTATTTGGAAATGCATGCATGTACGTACATGTATGTGAATCTGTCCTAGTTAAAAAAACATAAATCAGCTCTCCATTATCAATCCTCTGTAGAGAAGTTCTTTCTAATGCCCCACAGAAATTTGACAATTATACTTCTCTACTTTACTAGCTTAAAAAGGATACTTGTTCTATTTCAACTTGAATTCTATTGTCAATTCAGAAAAACACATGTGGAAGAAGAGAGTTAGCATGGGGTGGTTACAGAAGAGGAAGGAGGATTACCTGTAAAAAGACACAGACCTAAGCCTTAAGTGAATGATGAGCATAGTCCTGCCATAAAGTATTGCAGGAAGTACAAGTTCTGGATGATGACAGGAGAGATGTGAGAGACAGACTGTTGAATATTGATATGATCTGGCACAGAGATAGGTTTTTTTTTTTTTGAGTTTAATTGTCACTCATACCTAGAAACAGGTCATATGACCAAGCACGTATGAAACTCTGACCCATATGACCTGCTTAAGAGTACTTACAATGGATCTTCAAAAGAGAAGAGAATGGAAAAGGTAGAGGATCTCAGAT
The DNA here is from genome assembly GCA_035582835.1 of Phoebastria nigripes. Classification (NCBI taxonomy): domain Eukaryota; kingdom Metazoa; phylum Chordata; class Aves; order Procellariiformes; family Diomedeidae; genus Phoebastria; species Phoebastria nigripes. Next base: position 809,672 of record JAYKAV010001499.1, on the reverse strand, counting down.
AATTTATCTGGCTTTATCTAGGAGGATCTTCCCAGGCACAGAGGTGAGGTTGACAGGTCGGTAGTTCCCAGGGTCCTCCTTTCTACTCTTTTTAAAAATGGGTGCAATGTTTCCCCTTTTCCAGTCAGTGGGGACTTCACCTGACTGCCATGACTTTTCAACTATCATGGAGAGTGGCTTGGCAACGACATCAGCCAATTCCCTCAGGACTCTGGGATGCATCTCGTCAGGTCCCATAGACTTACATGTGTTCAGGTTCTTCAGGTGGTCACAAACCTGATCTTCTTTTACAGTGGGAAGGACTTTGCTCCTCCAGTGCCTGTCTTGAGGTCCATTCCTTTGAGAGGTGTGGGAAGAGAGGTTGTCAGAGAAGACTGAGACAAAAAAGTTGTTGAGTACCTCAGCCTTCTCCTTATCCGTTGTTACCAGTTTGCCAGTCATGTTCATCAGGGGGGTACACTGTCTTTGACCTTTGTTTCCTGGCTGACATACCTATAGAAGCCCTTCTTATTATTTGTCCTGGTTTCAGCTGGGATAGCGTTACTTCTCTTCCTAGTAGCTGGTATAGTGCTAAGTTTTGGATTTAGCATGAGAATAATGTGATAACACACTGATGTTTTAGTTGTTGCTAAGCAGTGTTTATACTAAGTCCAGGAGTGTATACAGCAAGTAAGGCGTTACGTAACACAACTCTGAGAACAAGCACAACAACTCTGAGAGCAAATGAATCAACATCGTGACCAGCGACTATTAAACTAATATAATGAATGTTTATCACAAATTAGTTTTAGCATGCTCTGGTCATATCTGTCATTATCTCAACCCTTAGTGCCCCACATTGGGCGCCAAAAAGGACTGTCGTGGTTTAATCCCAGCCGGCAACTAAGCACCACACAGCCACTCGCTCACTCCCCCTCCGCTCCGGTGGGATGGAGGAGAGAATCAGAAGAGTAAAAGTAGAGAACACTTACGGGTTGAGATAAGAACAGTCTAATAATTGACATAAAATATAACAACAACAACAACAACAACAACAACAACAACAACAACAACAACAAATTGTAATGAAAAGGAAAATAACAAAAAGAGAGAGAGAGAAAACCCAGGTAAAACAAGTGATGCAACCGCTCACCACCAGACAACCATTGCCCAGCCAGTCCCCAAGCAGTGATCCCAGACCCCCGGCCAACTCCCCCCAGTTTATATACTGAGCATGACATCATATGTTATGGAATATCCCTTTGGCCAGTTTGGGTCAGCTGTCCTGGCTATGCTCCCTCCCAGCTTCTTGTGCACCTCCTCGCTGTCAGAGTATGGAAAGCTTAAAAGTCCTTGACTTAGTATAAACACTGCTTAGCAACAACTAAAACACCAGTGTGTTACCACGTTATTCTCATGCTAAATCCAAAACACAGCACTCTACCAGCTACTGGGAAGAAAATTAACTCTATCCCAGTGGAAACCAGGACAGTATCCACCTCTTACTCTATGCCATCTATGTCATGCCCAGGTCCCATACTTTCCAATACATTTCAATTAATCACCACCACTTTTCCTGTCTTTTAATATATACATACAGATATCATTCCCTTGGTCTATGAGCTATCCTTCTAAAATGTCCATTGGGTTCATTTAGTCAATGACTTTGGGCTCCATCTGTCATAGTAGTCCTTCAGGGCAGGAGAGATGGTGTGTGGTGTTGGATTGTTGCATCCTGAAACCAGTTCTGGTTCCATCACTGCTGCACCTTCCTCAGTTTCATCAAAGTTCATGCTTCATTAATCTGGGCGATTCTTACTGTAATACCGTTGATATGGCATATAACAACTATAGTAGTAATGACATACAGTAGTACGTATCAATTAACGTCATACAATTCAAATCATTGGTCAAATCAACCAGGTCTTTGAGCAAAAGCAATCCCATGAATGGGTTTGCCTTTGCCCGAGGCAGGAGTAACCCAGACTGTCTTCCCCAGCATATTTTTTGATGTGCACTACAGGGACTTTATCCCCATCTACAGTACGTAAAAGTTTTGATTGGGCAGGGCCAGCTCAATTGAAAGATCCCCTAGTGTTGACTAGCCAGGTGGCTTTTGCTAAATGTGTATCCCAATGCTTGAATGTCCCACCACCCATTGCTCTCAGTGTAGTCTTTAGCAGTCCATTGTATCATTCTATTTTCCCGCAGGCTGGTGCATGATAGGGGATGGGATATACCCACTCAATGCCATGCTCTTTGGCCCAGGTGTCTATGAGGGTGTT
>JAYKAV010001499.1:782974-806239 GCA_035582835.1 Phoebastria nigripes | reverse complement strand
GGGGTGCCAGGAGGAGCTGTGCTTCAGTACCAACCACTTCTGAAGCAGCTCGAACTCCTTCATATGCTGCCAATATCTCTTTCTCAGTTGGAGTATAGCGGGCCTCGGATCCTCTGTATCCCTGACTCCAAAACCCTAAGGGTGGACCTCGAGTCTCCCCCGGTGCTTTCTGCCAGAGGCTCCAGGTAGGGCCATTCTCCCCGGCTGCAGTGTAGAGCACATTCTTTACATCTTGTCCGGCCCGGACTGGCCCAAGGGCTACTGCATGAACTATCTCCCGTTTMATTTGTTCAAAGGCTTGTTGTTGCTCAGGGCCCCATTTGAAATCATTCTTCTTCCGGGTCACTTGATAGAGAGGGCTTACAATCAGACTGTAATCTGGAATATGCATTCTCCAGAAACCCACAACGCCTAAGAAGGTTTGTGTTTCCTTTTTACTAGTTGGTGGGGACATGGCTGTTATTTTGTTGATCACATCCATTGGGATCTGACGACATCCATCTTGCCATTTTATTCCTAAAAACTGTATCTCTTGTGCAGGTCCCTTGACCTTACTTTGTTTTATGGCAAAACCAGCCTTCAGAAGGATTTGGATTATTTTCTTCCCTTTCTCAAAAACTTCTTCTGCTCTGTTGCCCCATACGATGATGTCATCAATGTATTGCAGATGTTCTGGAGCCTCACCCTGCTCCAGTGCAGTCTGGATCAGTCCATGGCAAATGGTRGGGCTGTGTTTCCACCCCTGGGGCAGTCGATTCCAGGTGTACTGAACGCCCCTCCAAGTGAAAGCAAACTGTGGCCTGCACTCTGCCCCCAAAGGGATTGAGAAAAACGCATTAGCGATATCAATGGTGGCATACCACTTCGCTGTCTTTGACTCCAGTTCACACTGAAGTTCTAGCATGACCAGCACGGCAGCACTCAATGGCGGCGTGAATTTGTTCAGGCCACAATAGTCCACTGTTAGTCTCCACTCTCCATTAGACTTTTGCACTGTCCATATGGGACTGTTAAAGGGTGAGCGAGTCTTGCTGATCACTCCTTGGCTCTCCAGTTGACGAATCAGCTTATTCTGACTGGATGAGAACCTGGGAGTCTCGGTTGGTGCGATATTGCTGCCGGTACACCGTTGTGGTAGTGATCGGCACCCATTGTTCTTCGACCCTCAGCAACCCCACAACAGAAGGGTCCTCCGAAAGACCGGGCAAGGGAGACAGCTGTTTAATTTCCTCTGTCTCCAAGGCAGCTACAGCAAAAGCCCACCAGTACCCTTTTGGGTCCTTGAAATACCCTCTCCTGAGGTAGTCTATGCCAAGGATGCACGGAGCCTCTGGGCCAGTCACAATGGGGTGCTTTTGCCACTCCTTCCCAGTTAGGCTCACTTCGGCCTCCAATACAGTCAGCTCTTGGGATTCCCTTGTCACTCCAGAAACACCAATGGGTTCTGCCCCTTTATAGAATCATAGAATCGTATAGGTTGGAGAAGACTTTTAAGATCATCAAGTCCAACTGTTAACCTAGCACTGCCAAGTCCAGCACTAAACCATGTCCCTAAGCACCACATCTACATGTCTTTTAAATACTTCCAGGGATGGTGACTCAACCACTTCCCTGGGCAGCCTCTTCCAATGCTTGACAACCTTTTCAGTGAAGAAATTTTTCCTAATATCCAATCTAAACCTCCCCTGGCACAACTTGAGGCCATTTCCTCTCGTCCTATTGCTTGTTACTTGGGAGAAGAGACCGACACCCACCTCGCTGTAACCTCTTTTCAGGTAGTTGTAGAGAGCGATAAGGTCTCCCTTTAGCCTCCTTTTCTCCAGGCTCAACAACCCCAGTTCCCTCAGCCGCTCCTCGTAAGACTTGTTCTCCAGACCCTTCACCAGCTTCGTTGCCCTTCTCTGGACACGCTTCAGCACCTCAATGTCTTTCTTGCAGTGAGGAGCCCAAAACTGAACACAGTATTCAAGGTGCGGCCTCACCAGTGCCGAGTACAGGGGCACGATCACTCCCCTACTCCTGCTGGCCACACTATTTCTGATACAGGCCAGGAAGCCGTTGGCCTTCTTGGCCACCTGGGCACACTGCTGGCTCATATTCAGCCAGCTGTCAACCAGCACCCCCAGGTCCTTTTCCAGCAGACAAAGCTTCCCAGCCACTCTTCCCCCAGCCTGTAGCGTTGCATGGGGTTGTTGTGACCCAAGTGCAGGACCCGGCACTTGGCCTTGTTGAACCTCATAGAATTGGTCTCAGCCCACCGATACACCCTGTCCAGGTCCCTCTGTAGAGCCRTCCTACCCTCAAGCAGATCAACACTCCCGCCCAACTTGGTGTCGTCTGCAAACTTACTGAGGGTGCACTCAATCCCCTCATCCAGATCATTGATAAAGATATTAAACAGAACTGGCCCCAACACTGAGGCCTGGGGAAGCTTGATGGCATTAGGGTACACTGTGCACCAATGTCTACTACAGCCTTATACTCCTGTGGGTCTGATGTGCCAGGCCATCGAATCCACACAGTCCAGTAAACCCCGTTGTCTCTTTCCTCCACCTGGCCGGAGGCAGGGCCCCTCTAGTCCTGGTCATAGTATTCATTACTCACTTCTTGTAAATGTGAATCACAAGTCACTTTATTAAGATTGGAAGTGAAATCAGGCCTTTTACTCTGTCTGGGGAACTGCTCACTGGAAACCGGAGCAGCAGTTTTCCTGGAAGAACCCCCTTTTGTGATTGATTGTTTTTCCTTGCAACTCGTGTACCCATGTCTCTAGGTTTGAGGTAGATTTTCCATCCCACTTCCTCATATCCTCTCTGGGGTCAAGCAGGTAAAACCACAGGGTGCCCTGTGTATATTCACTATATCTTCCCTCTTGAGCAGAGGAATGCTTACTCCTAATAGCTGGGATACTGGTCCGTCCAGGTGGGCAGTAGGACCTATCCTCTTTGAGTTGCTGGACCAGTTTCTCCACAGCTGAGACGAAGGAGGAAAAGAGACTTTCTTTGTATTGCTGGAGTTGGCCAGCCAATTCATCCACCATTTGTCTCTCTCCGTCTTTCCAAGTCATTACTGCCAATGAGTTTGCATGCGACGATGGTGCACTCTGTACAAACTTTCACCATGCGGGTTGTGTGCACTTGCCTTCATCTGGATCTTTGGAGAGCTGCTTGTTGTCCAGGTCATCATAAATCACCTCCAGCATGCCTAATTCCCTCAGGTACTGGATACCGCTCTCCATGGTGGTCCACTTGCCTGGGTGACATGTTACATCTTCCTTGAAGGGATACCTTTCCTTCACACCTATCCAGAGGCTGAGGGCTTGTGCCCCTTTTCCAATTGCTTTGTCAATGCCCCCTTCCCTAGAAAGGGATCCCAGCTCCTTGGCTTCCCTACCCTCTGACTCCAGGCTACTGGTCCCATTATCCCAGCATCAGAGCAGCCAGGTGACAATGTGCTTGCCTGGACGGCGGCTGAAATCTTTTCACATATCTTGCAGCTCACTCAGGGGTAGGGATTGGGTGGTTACCACCTTGTTTATGAGTTCTTCCTCTTCCTCCTCCCCAAGCAGGAGCCGCCTCTCTTCCTCCTCCTGTTCTCGTGATGGCCCTGCTTCAGAGTAGTCTGCCTCATCCATTTCTTCCTCCTGCTCCCTCTTAGAAGAAGCTTCTTCATCCCTTACTAAATGAGGTGACTTCCACTTCCAGCATTTCTTCTTGTGTATAGGGGTGACTGATACTGTCATGGGTTCATTCTCTGGTTCAGCTGCAGTGCCTGTCACGGGGGTTGGAGTAGCCGCAGTGCCTGTTGCGAGGGTTGGAATAGCCACAATGCCTGTCGTTTTGTTGTCAGATCCAGAGACCTTCTCTTCCCCTTGAGGGTACTGAATAGCATTGAACAGGGCTCGTTAGGCATGGGTCAGGCCCTGGCACGTTGCAGTGATTTGTGTCTCTCTGGAATTACCAGGATGACAGCATACTTTTTCCAAATATTTTACTAGTTTTTCAGGATTCTGCACTTATTCCGGGGTGAAGTTCCAAAACATTGGAGGTGACCACAGTCCTAGGCACTTGCCCATACTATCCCACACACCCTGCCACTCATAACTATCCAGCCTCGGGGCAGACCTCTGGGTGGTATTCTTAAATAGTTGTTTTACCTTAAACAAGACCTGAAACACATTCAGGAGACATAGCAATAGGAACGTGCTGGTTTGAACATCCCAAGGATATTCAAAATCCTCAAGAGCTATTGTAATCAGCCTGGAGGAGAAGGGGAAGGTGAAGGGAGGTGTCTCCCCTGTAGATTGGCTCTCTGAGGAGAAGAGGTAAAAAGTATAATTATTAATAGTTTCCGAGAGATGGCTCCTGAACTACAGGGATGACAGCAGTGCTGAGTACAATCTCACGACCAATAATTTTATCATACCATAAGCCAGTGTTACACATTACAGCAAAGCAATAACTTTGTTGTTGTTGTTGTTGTTGTTGTTGTTGTTATTATATTTCAATTATTAAACTGTTCTTATCTCAACCTATAAGCGTTCTCACTTTTACTCTTCTAATTCTCTCCCCTATCCCACTAGAGCGGTGGGGGAGTGAGCGAGCGGCTGCGTGGTGTTTAGTTGCTGGTTGGGGTTAAACCATGACATTATTCTTTGCATCTCTTGCTGAGTTCAGCTCCAGCCATGCCTTGGCCTTCCTGACCCCATCCCTACACAACAGGGCAGTGTCCCCATACTCTTCCCAGGATACCTGTCCCTGCTTCCACTGCCTGTGCATTTCCTTCTTGCCCTTTAGTATGACCGGCAGGTCTCGATTCATCCATGCCAGTCTCTTGCCTTCCTTTCCTGATTTCTTACACATGGGGATCGAGAGCTCTTGCGCTCTATGGAAAGCATCCTTAAAGATCTGCCAGCTCTTCTTCTGCTTCCTTGTCCCCAAGGGCAGTTTCCCAGGGGGTCCTATTGACTAACTCCTTGAAGAGATGGAAGTTTGCTTTCCTAACATTCAGCGTTCTGACTTTACTCTTCAACTGACCCATATCCCTCAAGACTGTGAACTCCACCAGTGCATGATCACTGCAGCCCAGGCTGCCTCCAATCTTGACGTCACTGATTAGCTCACTTGCGTTGGTGACCATCAGGTCCAGTATCTCATCCCCTCTGGTAGGGCTCTCTATTACCTGGCCTGAGAAGTTATCCTCAGTGCACTCCAGGAGTCTCCTGGATTGCCTACAGCTCGCTGCGCTACTTTTCCAGCAGATGTCGGGGTGGTTGAAGTCCCCCAGCAGGATGAGACCCTTCGAGCGTGATGCCTCCTGTACCTGGAGTAAGAAGTCTTTATCAATAGGCTCCCCTTGATCGGGCAGCCTGTAGTAAACACCAACCACAAGGTTCCCTTTGTGCCTCGGTCTCTAATTGTTACCCATAAACTTTCAACCTGCTCGTGGCTATTCTTCAGAGACAGCTCTTCACAGTCTACCCATTTCTTGACATAGAGGGCATGCCTCCGCCCCTCCTTCCTCGACTGTCCTTCTGAACAGCCTGCAGTCATYGATGGCCGCACTCCAGTCATGGGATTTGTCCCACCAAGTTTCAGTAATGGCAACTAGGTCATAGCTTTCTGCAGCATGGTAGCTTTCAACTCCTGTTTGTTGCCCATACTGTGCGCACTGGTGTAGAGGCACTTCAGCTGGACTGTTGACCATGTCACCTTCTTAGAGAAACACACCTTAATTCCTTTGAGGTATTTCACCAGTGTTTCCCTGTTGGGTCCTATTACCTCAGGACCCCCTGGCTCATCTCTGTAAGACTTCAGGTGTGCTCCAGTGTACCCAGCACGTCTCAGAGCAACAGGCTGAAGGCCCTCACTAGCACCCCATCCCTCTAACCTTGGCGTGTTGTCCCACAGCTTGTCATGGGCAAGCCTGATATTATCCCCCTCCCCTTTCAAGTCTAGTTTAAAGCTCTGTCAATGAGCCCTGCTAGCTCATGAGCAAAGACCTTCTTCTGCCTTTGAGAAAGGTGAATCCCATCTGACACCAGCAGGCCTGGTGCTGTGTAGTCTATCCCATTACTGAAAAAAAAGAAATTGTGGCAGTGACACCAGTCATGGAGCCATATATTAGTAGACTGGGTCCATCTGTTTCTTGCAATGTCGCTGCCTGCAACTGGAGGGATAGAGGAAAAAATTACCTGTGTTCTGGATTCCGTTACCAACCATCCCAAGGCCCTGAAGTCTCTTTTGATTGCCCTTGGACTACACATTGCAGCTTCATCGCCACCCACATGGAAGAGCAATAATGGGTAATAGTCTGAGGGCCGTACCAAGCTAGGAAGTTTCCTAGTGATGTTCTTAACCTGGGCCCCGGAGAGGCATTAACCTTAGTAATTTTCTTCTATAGGAGTCAACTTTCAGCTGGTAATTAATCAGCTGGATTAACCATAGTGAGAATGTAGACAAGTATGCCTATATGGATAACTATGTATTCAGAGCCATAGACACACATTTTGAAGCTTTAGCTTAGCTTAAGTACTGCAAAAATGTCATCATCACTTTGTGCACTCTGGATTTATTTYACTTACCCTTTTCACCTACCCATCTATATATGCATTTCACCTATTCTATCACCTTTCACCTTTGATATCCTTTGATAACTATCTAAAGCTACCAAAATTAGCAGCTTAGCTACCATAAGCTCTCCCTATGGTCAGTAAAGAAAGATAAGTATTTCCAAGGGATGATAAATATATATATATATATACACACACACACATATATATATATAAATTTTGCCTGAGTTATCCTGGTTTTCTACAGCTTGGATTCATATATGACTTTCAATATTCTGTCAGGCTTTTATTATATCTATTCGCTAGCTTTCTGTGTATACATAGACAATGCTTAAGATTTGTTCTTTTGTCTATGTTTAGAGATGAGTGATTGATCCAGTATTTAGAGAATGAAAAGGGTAGCATCGACTTCAGTCTAATATAGGATGATGAATGACCACACACCACTTCTATTCAGTTGAAAGAAGTGCAAGATGGTTTAGTAGCTACCTTATAATGGAAGGACAAAATGGATCCTCTTATCTGTACGTAGCATTAAAAAAAATCATAATTTGCTGGTTCAAATACATGTTAAATTGAAAATTCTGGTTCAGAATAATGTGAGACAGTTAGGATCAATGTAGAAATGTCCAAATGTTTGTCTTTGATAACATTAAATTTCCAACAAATAGTAAATGTTATACAGTATATTGTAAGGAACAAATACTCAAAAAAATAAGCACAAGTTTACGTTAGAAATGTTTTACTGCTGTACCTATGACACCCTTGTCTGTAAATGAAGGGGCTCTGATGAAGAATGTAAATGAAATAACTCGTATGGAGAAAAAGCTTTTGCCTGTTTGAATGGCTACTACATGTTGACTATGAAACAAACCCCAACTATCAGCTAAAAACTTCTTTTGACATAACTGACATCCACAGTAGGAAGCAAAAATTCTACAGTGAATAGAAGGTCTAAGTGTGAAAACAGTTTATTTTTGTGGAAGAAGAAATGACAGAGATAGTCAGGACATAGATATATGTACCAACATTTAGTAGAGTCACATTTGAATGAATTCACTCCCATACTGTACCTGAGAAAAAAACTGTAAACAAAGGGTGAATATAATTAAAGAAACAAGAACTTTATCCTTACCACTGAGCAAGGTCAATTTATATGTTGCTCAGGAGCAACTCTTATTAATGCAGAATTTGGGCTTCTGTCTTGCTCATTTCTTTCTACCTTTTACTGTTAGATACTAAATCTTGCACATGGAGCACCAACATGTTATCCAAAATATTTTTGAGAAAGAAAATGTTAGTGTCAAGTTTCTCTTATTTCCACATTACAACATAACTTATAATGCTGTCAGTTAATTTCACTGCATAATTTCAGAACAGGACTTCTCAACTTGTAGGTGAAAATCCTTAGAAATAGGTGCCTGAAGTTAGGCACCCAAATAAGTCAGTTTCAAAAGTGCTGGGATACTCCCACAGCTTGTATTAGGAGCAATAGTGAATTTTACATGCCCCAATAGAYACTTTGGTGTTAAGGGAATTTTATTTCTAATGAGAGATAGCTAGCAGTTGATTAAACCCTGAAGCAAGAAGGCGTGGGKTTTTTTTTGTACGTTACATAACTGTAGAGTTTATTGTCCATAAAATATTATCTATTATAACAATCTAGTCCTTTGAGTTCTGCTAGGCTTTTGGCACCTTTAGTATCACAGTAATAAATTGAAGATGTATTTGTCAAAAGAATGAAACATGAAGAATCAAAAGACCTCTGTATTATAGTGCCTGTACACAATGCTAGAAAGATTGGAAACAAGCAAAGAGAACTGAAACAAATGCAGCTAAATGATGGTGGTTGTGATCTTGTGGGCATAATTGAAGCCTGGTGAGAAGATTCTTATAACTGGTATGTCAATACAGGTTAGTACAATCTATATAAAAAAAAGGTGGAAAGGTATAGTTATGGAGCAAATAAAAAATATTTACAATCCCAGCAAGATACAGATTAGTAGTGATAAGTGCCAGGCTAAATTTTTATGAACTGGGATACAAAGACTGGAAGGAAAAAGAAATGACAGTGTGTTATTGATATAGATAATAAAGTTCGGAAGAAAAAGAAAACAAAAACAGTTCAAACTCACTTTTGCATGCTCAGAAACCCAAGATATTTTTGATACTTAAAAACAAATGCATATTTGTTGGGCAATAAATATGGAAAACCATGAAAGATGAAAGAAACTATAATACTGGATTTTTATAGAATAAAAATAAAATAAATCTTGCATCTACTTCTTTTAGAAGGAAACTGAATTTAAGGTATGTCCATCATTCAAGCATCTGAAACTTCCCAGTGAAAGTGAAAATTAATGTTACCATTAAGAAATCAAGATTTAATTAAGGCATATAAAACACAAAGGCTGCTAGGAAATAATATTAAAATCCACCAGAGTGGAATATGATACAATTAAAATATAAGAAACAATAGATGCTTTCAAAGAAGAATATAAGGAACACGGGTTGGTTACAGTGATTTCAAAAATGGATTCTCATTAACTTTGATTAAACAGAAAAATAGGTATTTTGGAAACCACAAAAAAAAATAATACAGAATCATACTGCTAGAAGAGATTTCAGCATATCATCTGAGGTTTATTTGTTTGTTTGTTTGTTTTCTTCTTTTTTTTTTTTTTAAATAAAATGTTTGCTACAGTTCTGAATTTAAAATATAAAGAAAACACAATGAACATTTTATTTAGCTTTTGTACAATCTACCTTCCCTGAATCAGTTTCTGTGACAAAGAATGTATCCCCCCTATCTAGGGGAAAAGAAAAATAAATTCCAACCATGTTTTAAAAATTCCACAGCAGATCTTGTCAAGTTATTCTGATAATTACCTACCATATATGGATAAATATTATTCCTAGCCACTGCTTTCTAAGATAGAATTCTTTATTATACAAGTACAGTCTGCCTTCTTCATTTAGAAATGTTGAAATTACCATTTGCCTCCATATTGCTTCCTTGTGACCAATTTATGAAAAGGTCCAAAATCGTTAAAATCATGGAGTTAGTTTGTGAATAATGATCTGTTTTTCATTTATCACTTCACAAAGCCTTAATATCAGTATACATTCTAAAGTAACAATTTTGTATTTCCTTCAGGTTATTAAAAAGTATATGAATTACAAATGTTGAAATGCAGTGGTTTTCAATCACTTCTGGAGAAATGGTAGCACTGATGATATCTTTTTATGAAAACTTGGTCTGCTTTGTCATGAAAAAAAAAAAAAGAATTCAACTGTAAAATTTTTAAATCAATACATATTAGTGTCCTAATTAGATCAGATAAGTATTTGAGTAAAACAGGAAAAATATTGTAAGCATATGTATCAGAAAATTTTTCAGAGGAAATGATCGTTTATCTAACAAACGATGAAAAGAAAAACAAAACTGATTTGTAAAAAAAATTACTTTCTTTTAGCAAAAAAAAAAAAAGAAAAAATCCCCATGTAGGCAACTATAAAATGAAATAGATTAATATTTGAGATTCTACTCAATTAACTTTGTTATCACGTTTCCAGTGGTCATCCAGCTTGGGAAATGCGTTCTGAGCAGGCTGCTACGAAATGAAAGGCAAATCCCCCAAAGAACAGCAATGCCCTCAATAACTTTGAAGAAAGGAAATCTTGTTAATTTTACAAACATTTTAGGAATACAAACAGCTAGTTTGTATTCCTAAAATACAGTTGTTTTACTCTTCAAAATGAAGTGCATTTGATGATGCAGAGAATGAGCAAATTTGTAGTTCCTCGGCTAAACTTATTTCCTCACACGAGCCAGCTAATATTAACAACAATAACAACAAAGCAAGCAAAATATATTCATTTGTTCATCTGTCCTTTTCCTAGAAATGCTTTTTTTCTCATGAGTCGTCTTTTTCAAACTGAATGGAAGACAATAGACTTTTGGTAATCTTAAATTTTTTTCAGTAGGAAGATGATACATGGCTTAAACCACAGTAAAAAAACTGTCCTTTGATGTGTGATTAAATATTTTTCCCCATGGTCTTCCATCAGAAAAAAGTGAATTTTGCACTTACTATACACTCTATCTTTATGCAGGCTCATGTCTGCTGTCATATTCTGAACAATTGTGAGTATAGATTATATGGTCATAAACACTGTAACTTTGCTGAAGTAATTTAGGTAAGACAGCCAAAGAGTGTCCCATAGAAATAGATTCTGATTGAAACTGAAAAGCAATAAGAAAATATTAGGTGTTTCAGTAGACATAGCAACTAGTGATATTAGAAGTAAAAAGGTTTAAATTCAAAGCTATTAAAAAAAGAAATAATCCAGGTATGCTGATATTGTCTGTAAAAATTTGCAGGTAAAGAAACCCCCATTTCTTTAAAATAGAAACTTTTTTTTTTTTTTTTTAATGGGACATTTCAAAACAAAACAATGTAGCAATTTCCTTACAATTTTGCCCATGTCTAGAATGACACAAATTCAATCACTTCCATGTCTGAAATAATAAGCTAGTTCAGAACTCCTTTGAATATTATTTCAGTTATAGTATGTTTTTTGACAATATAGTTCAACTATGTTTGTTAACCAAGGAATTAAAAATAACCTTAGAGTGGTCTAAAGAAAATTAGCTGTATTTAGTTGACAATACTTCATTTTGTAAGAACATAAAATAAAACTTAAACAATTCTGGACTTTTTGAGAGGAATCACTAAGAGGCTACTGATTGAAATGACAGTGAAAGATTATGGTAACATTTAGCAGCCAGTCTTTCTGTAACCATTTCAAAATCTCACCTAATCTGTAAAAAAAAGCTTTTTAGGCATCTGCACAGTTGACTTTGACAGGTTAAAATCTTGTCTGACCAAGTCATTTTTGAGTACTTTGTCTCTTTTTTGGAGATCAGTGCATCTACCATCCATTTTTCCACTGACTTAATGTTTTATTTTTTAATTTATTTGTTGATTACTATCTCCCATTCTAGCTACAGTCCAGTCATAAATTAAATACAAAAAATAACAAACTCCTTTTTACTTTCTACATGGTAGCTGACTATATGATATAAGTGTGCTTTGACTTGCATATCCTTTGTCTTTTTTTCTCCTGAATTTTTGCAAATAATATGAATACACATTTCAAGACGAGAAAGACAAATCATTTATTTATTTAAGGACTAGTATATATGAAGCATTTATATTTTGTAATGGTGAGTATGAAAAAGATTTCTTCTCACTGTAAAGACAAGTGACTTCTGAACTGAACTCAGAATCAAAAGAGGAAGCCTGAAACAATTCACTGTACCTATTTCAAGCCAGTTTGCCAATTGCTAACTAGAGAAACAGAGACCCTCAGAGGATCCAGAGAAGTACTTTTAAACAGACAGACATTTGTAAATGTGGATTTTAATGATAAGAGGAATTTTTTTTTTAATAAGCCAGGCAACTATGGGACATGGTCCACTATGTCCCGTAGTTAAATTTCACTGGCTGCCCCAGCAAGACTCCCTTTGTAATATGAGGCCTTTTAAATTGTCACAATTATTTGACAGCCACTGGAGGATGAAATCTATGCATAGATCAGAAAAATTACTGAAGTTGATACATCCCGGATTATTGCCACAGGCTTGAATTTGAAAATGGTATTTTCACTGGAATTTGTTTTTAATTTTGTCTGCTTTCCATTCAAGTCTACTGCTACCATAAAAGAATCAGATTTCTTTTCCTCAGTTCATGAAAATAAACCATCATGTTGAATCTCTGTATATTTGACCATGACTATGGCATATCATTAGGCCTCTTCTTCTGAGTTATGTGAATTTTGATTGCATTTGATTATCAATTGAAAATAGAATTAATAGGGCTTTCGATGCTAAAAAAAAAAAAAAGTCTAGAAAGGCTGCTATTCAGTTGATTTTACTGCTGTTGGAGTATTTGAGTGACAAGTGAAACTTTCCTACCCACTGAATGATGGGATCATTTCTACAGACATAAGATATTTTCTTAAGTATACCACAACCAGGGGAAAAAAGTCAAACGGTATTTGTCATCCATCCTATGAATTATTAAATGCTATCATCTCCCTCACTGCAAACAAATGGCAGGCAGCCATTCTGGATGGCAGGACTCTCTAAAATGGCAGGTGAGAATTGCTCTAGTAGAGGAAAATAATGCTTCATAAAGGTCTGTTTTTAAAGGAAATTCTTGGCAGAAATATTAACAGGGTAACTGACGAGTGATTAGATAAGTCAGAAAAATGGAAGCATATTATCACAAATATTTAGGGGGGGAAAAGGGGAGCATTTTATGGGCTGTGGTAGCTAAAGACAGGAAAAGGGTAGAAGCACAGAACTGAGCGCAGAGCCTGTATGGTCTACAGCTTTAAGACTACATGGTACCTTTAGCCTATCAGAGAATCACCCTAGGCAATACCTATAGTGGCAAGTAATTTGGCTAAGTAGAAACAGACCAGACGATTGAAATGGTTGCTTGTAAGGTCCTTACATTTACACAATTTTTAGTTTAGTGTTTTTAAGTTAAACTAGATATAATCTGATTGGTAGGACTGAACATCCCTCAAATACTTGGCCAAAGATGTTCAAAAGTCCAGTCATTGCTTCAAAGGTCCTTTCTCTCCATTAAGGTGAGGAGCACATTTTGTATGTATTTGAAGAAGAGCTTGCAGTTCCATTTCCTCCAAAAGGAAATCTAATTCATATGTACCAAAACTTTTCCATGAACTGAACATAGTAAGTGGGGACAATCAGTGGATTTATTACAAAATAATCCACTGGGCCGAGATATTCAGACATACCCCTGGGCTTCTAAAATCAGTGGTGAAATGAAACAAAAAATAGTATAAAATAATCTATGACTCTCCTTGGGTGACTCTATTTCATCCTGCTGTCTCAAGAGGGACTGTACAGAGATATTGTACCCTTCCTCCCTTACTATTTCTAGCTCCTCTCTTCTGTCTCATCTCCTTCACTATGAAATTTCAGTTGTAGATGATAGTGATTAAATAACCACCTACAATCTTCTGTTATGGTTTATGATGTCATTAGAACTCCTCAGCAGAATTGAGTGATTACTTAGCATTGCTAACCATTTTTTGAGGGTAATACCTCTGAAAATAAATCAGGTTTATTTCAACTGCTGCTACATGATAGAGACTTATGTTCCATTTTATGAGTTTTAACACATGCAATACCATACTTTCACATTATTCTGTGAATTATTTTAGTTCATATTTCTTTTCTGTTAAAGAATATATTGCAATAACTCAACAAACCCTGAGCTACAAATTATTCCTGAAATAAGTGAGATTTAAAAACGCGAAGTTCTTTGTGCTGTTAATTAATAAAGATAACTTTTAAGATAAACTTAAGCATTGTCTTAGTGTCTTGCAAAATAAGATTCCATTAAATAAATTTGACATACCTGAGTTTAGAATCTGTTAATATGAATTTAAATTATAAATGCGTTACACAACCTGGCAAGTTAGTTTTAGGATGCAAGATGAGAGAAAAAGATTTAGTTTCAAAAGTGTTCTGGTAACTTACACTGTTGTTAGTAAATTTAATTCATATAGCTTGGAGTGTGAAAAGCGATGACCAGGAATGTAAGTATTTGGGTTATGTTGAATGAGTATATATAAGATTGAACTTGGGCCTCTTGAGGTTAATTCTCTCTGCTCTTATAAAACAGGTGGCGTACTTGGAAATACTTGTTGACTGTGTTTTTATGTTTTTAGACTTTTATTCTAACTTCTTACATTCCCATTTTTACATTGTAAAACGTATATTAATGAAGTCTCTGTCCGGGCCTAGAGAGCACTCCTTTTGTTATGGGCTCACCCTGGATGGCAGCTCAGCCCCATGTAGCTGCTCACTCATTCCTCATGGGAATGGGGAGAATTCTCCCATCCCAGTGGGATGGGGAGAATTGGAAGGGCAAGAGCAAAAATCCTCATGGGTTGAGACAAAGACAAAGTTTGATAAGTAAAGCAAAAGCCACGCACGTAAGCAAAGCAAAGCAAGGAATTCATTCACTACTTCCCATCAGCAGGCAGGTGTTCAGCCATCTCCAGGAAAGCAGGGCTCCATCATGCCTAACGGTTACTTGGGAAGACAAACACCATCACTCTGAATGTCCCCCCCTTCCTTCTTCTTCCACCAGCTTTATATGCTGAGCATGTCGTCATAGGTATAGAATATCCCTTTGGTCAGTTGGGGTCAGCTGTCCCAGCCGTGTCCCCTCCCAACTTCTTGTACACCCCCAGCCTACTGGTTGGTGGGGTGTGAGAAGCAGAAAAGTCCTTGACTGTGTAAGTACTGTTCAGCAATGACTAAAACGTGGGTGTTAACTCCATCCCAGCCAGGCCCAGTACACCCTTGTAAGGAGTTGTTGTGGTTTAACCCCAGCTGGCAACTAAGCACCACACAGCCACTCGCTCACTCCCCACCAGTGGGATGGGGGAGAGAATCGGAAGGGTAAAAGTGAGAAAACTCATGGGTTGAGATAAAGACGGTTTAATAAATAAAGCAAAAGCCGCACACACAAGCAAAGCAAAACAAGGAATTCATTCACTACTTCCCATCGGCAGGCAGGTGTTCAACCATCTCCAGGAAAGCAGGGCTCCATCACGCCTAATGGTTGCTTGGGAAGACAAACACCATCACTCCAAACGTTCCCCCCTTGCTGCTGCTTCCTCCAGCTTTATATGCTGAGCATGATGTCATATGGTCTGGAATATCCCTTTGGTCAGTTTGGGTCAGCTGTCCCAGCTGTGTCCCCTCCCAGCTTCTTGTGCATCTCCAGCCTTCTCAGTCGGTAGAGCATGAGAAGCTGAAAAATCCTTGACTTATTGTAAGCACTACTTAGCAACAACTCAAACATCAGTGTGTTATCAACATTATTCTCATACTAAATCCAAAATACAGCACTATTCCAGCTACTATGAAGAAAATTAACTCTACCCCAGCCGAAACAAGGACAGGACTTCAACTGGCCAGCTTAAGGCCATCTTGCTGCTGAGGGAGAGCTGGTTTAGATGTCTCAGCTGGCCTTGGGACAAAAAAAATAATTGGAAGAAGCCTCAAGAAGACCCCACTGAGCTGCTCTGCTAAGAAGCCTCAGCAAGAGCTCCCCGTTCTTTCACTTGGAAGCTGCTTTTAAGCAGAGGCTTGATACCAACCTGGGCCAGGTTGTAATTGTGCTGCAGTCATACCCATGCCTGGCCATGTACCCCATTGGTCTGGGCCCTGGACTTGACCAGCAGATTGACCAGCAGATTGACCAGCTTGACCTCAGATGTGCCTCAGCATTAAGGACTTGCCTGGTGACCGCTGGACTGTCTGATCCCAGTCGGTGTTTCTGGACCTGACCATGACTCACTGGCTCCACTTCCTGGCTTGACCATAGACCTGCTCCATCAGTAGGGACTTGCCTGGTGATCTGGACTCTCTGTTGAATCTGTCTACTGCCCCTGTGCTACTGCCCTGCTCTTCTTGCTTGGGTGCTGTGGGATGGAGCCCTGCTCCTGCCGGCCATGTTATCACCCATGGCTCCCCTGCCTTTGCTGCTCCCTGACACTCCCATACCAATAGCAAATGATGAATGTGACGTTCAGCAGACACAGCTGAAAGTACCAAGACTCTGAAAAACTTGCTTTCATGAGATGACAGCCAACATACGTAACAGAATAATAGCTGCTGTAAAATATTAAATGAACATATGGAGAATGAAAAAGGATTTTGCAGAACAAAAGGGATGCATGTGGCTGGGGACAGATGGACGGATAGATCAATCGATTGATCAAACTGAAGAGATCATCTGAGGAATAGGATCCTCTCAACAGAGCCTCTGTGCAGTGGATACAAGGAACAACTAAGAAAGAGAAAAAAAACAAATGTGAACTACCTGATTTTATGATACAGTCTGATCTATTTCCTCTGAAAAACAAAACTGTGATATCCAAAAAGAGATAGTAAATACATGATACTATATTAAGAACAGTAAATCTCCAGGATAGTTAATATTCATTCAAAAGATAATAGGGGAAGTCAAAAAATACATTGCTCTTTCAAATCAATAGTTTTGTGGACATTAAAGCAACGTGCAGAAAAGTGACTCAGGTACCTAAGTTGAAAAGATCCTGTGGTACATCCTGGACAGGTGCCCAGTCCAGACAAATGGGGGACCAAAATACTGGGTCAATACTGTAATATAGACCCAGTGCTTGACATAAAAGTATCCATGTATAAAAGGACATAAGGAGTAGTGTCAGGAGAATTGAAATTAAGATATTTAATATAGAAAGATCAAATCCTTTGAAATAAGAAAAGGACAAGCAGGAAATAATTTTTTTTTTTTTTTTTTTTTTTTTAATTTCTCTTAAGTAGTTGTAGAGTATCACATGAAAATGTCAGGCAGCAAATTTAAAGTTTCTGGATAAAGAAAACAAACAAAGGGGAGGGGGATGTTATGTACTGTAGGAGGGATACATTTTTGCTAATCAGGATATGGTCCCAAAACAAAATAATTTACTTCCTCAGTTTTGAATAAGATTAAGGAGAATAAATATGCAGGGGCTTGCTATTAAAATGACTCAATGGAAGCATATCTCACCCTATTTACTGCAGTCATATTCGGGAACCAACCAATCTCCATCTGATAGTTCTGAAATTTCAAATCTAATACTAGGTATTTTGAGCAGACCTATTTAGTATATAATTTAACAATGGTATACAACTGAAAAATGTTTATTTAGGACTTACACGTAAGAAGCAAAAAGAATGGTTATGGTCAGATCTGTCAGTGTGACCACCACCAATATATACCAGAAGAAATCAGGCAGGAAAGGGAAAAAAGTGGAAAGGGGGGCACAGTGCAACTTTGAGTACATTAAAACCTGATTATGCTAAATGAAACCAATATGGTTGTTGTGGTTTAACCCGGCAGGCAGCCAAACACCACACAGCTGCTTGCTCACTCCCCCCCATAGTGGGATGGGGGAGAGAATCGGAAAAAAAAAGTAAAATTCGTGGATTAGGATAAAGACAGTTTAATAGAACAGAAAAGGAAGGGAAAATAATAATAATAATAATAATAATAATAATAATAATAATGGTAGAATATACAAAATGAGTGATGCACAATGCAATTGCTCACCACCCGCTGAACGATACCCAAGCAGCGATCGCTACTTCCTGGACCAYGCCTCCTATTTATATACTRAGCATGATGTCACATGGTATGGAATACCCCGTTGGCCAGCTGGGTTAGCTGTCCCGGCTATGCTCCCTCCCAGCTTCTTGTGCACCTGGCAGAGCATGGGAAGCTGAAAAGTCCTTGACTAGTATACACTTAGCAACAACTAAAAACATCAGTGTGTTATCAACATTCTTCTCATACTAAATCCAAAACACAGCACGAGGAAGAAAATTAACTCCCAGCCAAAATCAGGACAACGGTTTATAACCTTTTTGGGACATATGGGAAATAGAAAAGATATCTTCTATTTAAAATTCAGATTTTAATTCAGTGTTACATGGGAAATTTGTTAAGGTGGAAGMATTTTAATACAGTGCAGATAAAGTAACTAAAGAGCATATGACAAAAAGGAACTTCTAGTCATCAGGGAATTAAACAGTGGAATTGCCCAAGAAATAACATGGGCTAATTTAATATGCTCACTAATGATCTTATCATAAAAGTAGCTGTTTGCTGAAAACACTTTATGAGACATCATGGATATAAAAGAAGACTATGATGTCATTAATGATGACATTGAATAAATTTAATAAGTTGAAAGGCAATAACATAAAATGCACTGTCCCGTAACAGAGACTGAAGTTTTCTGCAACATGCAGGGATCTAATCATCTGGAAATGACTGAGAAAACAACAGCTGATTGTTGATACCAGTACACAGTAAAGTCCTAAGACATATGGGATGAGATGTATTATGCAAATATGTAAAGACAGGTACATGTAATTGTAATTCCTATTGGTCTTAAGAATTGTATTTGCAATACAGTTATGGTAATCCACGTTTAGAGGAATTAATTTAACTTACTACAAGTAAATAAAAAAACGATTAATATATACTACTTCTACAACTTAGTATGGGAAAAGAGTGGGATAGACTGGGAAAGTATGGGAAAACATATAGAAACAGATTAAAAGAGGTTGGGATAACAAAATAAAGGCTGAGGGAGGATATGCTTACCATCATAAATACACCCATAGAGTGCACCACTAATCAGAGCTATTTCAAGTACGAGACAAGGCTGGCAGAAGCGCAAATTAGTATAAACTATCAAAAAATAAAGTAATGCTGGAATTTGGAAGATAGTCTCTAAATAACATAAAGGAAGTTGAGAACAAATGTCTACTTGCATTAGTGGAGAAAAAAATATATTAAGTGATATAAAGATAGAGTTCAATCAGTTCATTTAAAGACTATATGATGGCCCTTGAATCTCACAGTATGTAAGTGCAGTGATGCACACTGAGATAAACAGTTTGAATTAATCACACTCTTTTATGGATTATATGATTTTTTTAAAAGAGTTCTGAGTTTTCCATAAAACAGTCTGAAAAATAACATTTTATGCTAGTTATTTGGAGAAAATAAGCTGGACAGCAGGGAGAAAAAAGAAAGAACAGGAACAAGAAAGCTCTGAGGTCAAGATTAAGACAGGCAGATAACTTACCAACTACTGTATTGGGCAAAACAGACTCATGGTGGGGAAATCAACGTTATTTTTTGCCAATTAAAACAAATAATTACTGATTTGGGTAGTGGAAAAAAAAAAACACAAGAAAAAAGAAACAGACATTTACACCTTTCCTCCCCTTTTGTATTTAAAGCATAGATTTGAGATGTAAAACATATGGCTTAACTCACTCCAAGCACCTGTCCTCCACACCCTGTTATCATCATGGATTACACTCAGTCCCTTCAGTGAGACCACAGATGGCACTGGGGTGGTGGATGGGGGTTGCAGTCAGGATGTAGCAGCTCCTCTCGGCTGCTCCTTCCTTCCCATTCTTTTCCTATGCTTCAGCATGTGTTCTCCACAGGACTCACTCCCTTTGGGGTGCTCCAGCGGGGGCTCATCCTTGAGCTGCTGTCCCTTTGGAAGGTATGCCTGCCCTGCCATGCAGCACCTCCTGCTCCTCTGACCTCAGTGTTCCCCCATTGTTTTGCATTCTTTTTGTTCCCTCTTCCTCTTTATCCAGTATTTTCTGCCCTTTCTTAAATATCTTTTCACAGAGGCACCACCAAGTTCACTGATGGGCTCATCTTTGGCCTGTGGTGTTTCCATTGCAGAGCCCACTGTAAATGGCAGTGTCTGGCAAAGGGCACCCCCTGACCTTTTCCCAAAGAGGCCACCCCTGTTACCCCTAGCTACCAAAGCCTTGCCTTGTACACTCAATACACCTTCCAACCTGATAACCTTCTATCATGAAATGACCACCTTGGTACGTGATGGGAGAGCCGTGGATACTGTCCACCTTGACTTCAGTAAGGCTTTTGACATGGTTTTTCATAAGATCCTCATGGAGAAGCTGATGAAATAGCGGCTGGATGAGTAGAGTGAGGTGGATTGAAAACTGGCTAAACAGCTAGGCCCAGAGGGTGGTGGTTAGTAGCAAGAAATCTAGTTGGAGGCCAGTAACAAGTGGTGTACCCCAAGGGTTAATACTGGGCCCAGTCCTGTTCTAAATCTTCATTAATGAGCTGGATGATGGGGCAAAGTGCACCCTCAGCAAGTTTGCTGATGACACAAAACTGGGGATGAGTGCCTGATGTACAAGAGGGATGTGCTGCCATCCAGAGGGACCTCAGCAGTCTGAAGAAATGGGCTGACAGGAACCTTACGAAGTTCAACATGGGGAAGTGCAAGGTCCTGCACCCAGGAAAAAACAGCCCCATGCACGTGGGGTATATGCTGGGGACCAACTGGCTAGAAAGCAGATTTACAGAAAAGGCTTTTGGAGACCTGGTGGACAGCAAGCTGAACAGGAGCCAGCACTGTGCCCTTGCCAAAAAGAAGGCTAATGATATCCTGGGCTGCATTAGGCAAAGTATTACCAGTAGGTCAAGGGAGGTGATCCTTCCTCTCTGCTCTGCCCTGGTGAGGCCACACCTGGAGTGCTGTGTCCAGTTCTGGGCTCTTCAGTACAAGTGAGGCATGGACATACTGGAGAGAGTCCAACAAAGTGCCACAAAGATGATGAAGGGACTGGAACATCTCTCCTATGAATAAAGGCTGAGAGCTCTAGGACAATTCAGCCTAGAGAAGAGAAGGCTCAGGAGGGATCTCATCAATGTATATAAATACCTGAAGGGAAGGTGCATAGAGGAGGGAGCCAGGCTTTTTTTCAGTGGTGCCCACTGACAGGACCAGAGGCAATGGACACACACTGAAACACAGGGGTTTCCCTCTGAACATCAGGAAATATTTTTTTTACTGTGATGATGACTGAGCCCTGGCACAGGTTGCCCAGAGAGGTTGTGGAGTCCCCACCCTTGGAGATATTCAAAGGCCATTTGGACATGGTCCTGGGCACCGGGCTTTAGGTGTCCCTGCTTGAGCAGGGGGTTGGACCAGATGACGTCCAGAGRTCCCTTCCAACATCAATCATTCTGTGATTTTGTGATTCTGTTATCAAGTGTGTTTTACAGATGGAAAAGTAGGCCAAGATTCATATTCAGGCTCAATCACTAGGGTAAAACTCTTTTCCAATGGCTGGAGTCTTCTAAGACCAAACACTTTATTTATTTGATATTTGGAATGGGAGAGGATTGGGTGTTAGGGTTTAATTAAAACATAACCTGGTGTGACATAAATGAAAACTGGCATGTGAAGCAGGTGATCTTTTTAGGTCCTATATAGAAGGCTAAGCAGTCACTTGTTGACCTTTAGTTTTTTTACACAATCACATGACATACAAAAAAGGTAACAGCTTTACCAGTGGGAACAAGAATTCAGGATTACTTGACTGTTTCCATTTCATTCATTTGTTGACATTTTCCATGGTCATATCAGAATCTCCAGATTATGTTTGAGAAAGAGGACTTTTTTTTAATACAATAGCATATAACCAGAAACAGAGCTAGAAAATATTTGTGTACAGGGTTCATGAACATCATCCAGCCAAGCAAGCAATATTGGATTTGTGTCAGGAGCATAAAATATTTAAAGACAAATAACAGAGGATCACAGGCAATTCCAGCATAGTGTGTGTGGACAGTTTGGCAGTTCTTAGATTTACAGCACCACAGTTCTGTATGTGTGGGCATAAACCAGTCAAATTGTTCTACAGCAGGTGTCATAATCGTTTTACAGGGCATTTAAAAAGGAATATGCAACAAGGACACATTTTCCGTAAGGAAAGCCATAAATAAGAACAAGTATTTTAAAGAAAGAGTAAAGGGCATTTAGCCTGTCAAAACACATTCCCTTCTCTGTATTTCATTTTCTTCATTGTGCTATATAATCACTGTCTGTCAAATGATTCCGGTGTTTTTCCTTGAATACCCTTGCCTAATARGCCATTAGATACATTTATTATTCTTCAGAAGCCGAATTGCTTCTCAAAGTCTGCATAATATGAATTTGTTTTGACTTCTGTGTATGCTAGCTTATAGTGTTATCACTTAGGTAGGTTCAAAATTATATCATTTCTTTGTGCTGTTTAAATTATGTAGTYATTAAACCGATGTTTATTTTCATACTCACATGTGCACAAAACAAGCTAACCAAGCAACTGAAAAGGTGCAGTCACAGTACAAATGGTAAGTTTAAACACTGAAAAAGAGGACAGTGCAAACCTAAGGTCTTAAAAGAACTCAAGTCACACAAGTTGGGTCTAATTTCCTGTTGGCCAACTGCACAGTGGATGGATAACCCAAAATAAACAAGTTCTGAAGTATTCATCTGTATTGGGGTTGCATCCAGGTAACATTGATAGTAATAGAGAGCCAAGCAACAATACTGAAGTCATAACCTCCTGTACTGGGGAAGACAAAGAAAGAGGCTATTTGAGATTGATATCTTTTCCTTTCACTGAGGTTCCATCATGTCAAGGTTGAAGTAATGCACAGAAAAAGGAACTCTCTTATTAATTTAGTTAAAATAACCTAAAACATTATTCATTCATTCAGAAACACTTTAAACAATTTTTTTTTTAAAGACCCTTGTGCAGTTGTTTCCTTGTATCTAAATCTTCAGCTTTTCCTTTAATAACATTTTTTCAGTCATGTTACTCAGTCTCTCAGTTAGGAAAAAGTGTGCATTTCAGCCTTTTTGCCAGAATTTCCTTGCATCTCTTTCAGAATCCACTCAACCTGCTGGTGACAGATGGAGGTCAGCTGTCTCACAGGGGGAAAAGGATTCTCGCTCATGAGTTGGCGGGACTCATCGAGACGGCTTTAAACTAGGTTTGCAGGGGGAAGGGTATAAAACCAGGYTCACTAGAGACAAGCCTAGGGGTGGCAAGCCAATGTTGGGGGTGAAATCGATAGCCCAGCTCAAGTGCATCTACACCAATGCACGCAGCATGGKCRGCAAACAGGAGGAGCTGGAAGCCATTGTGCAGCRGGATAGCTATGACTTAGTCGCCATCACAGAAACATGATGGGACGACTCTCATGACTGGA
>JAYKAV010001499.1:750119-770606 GCA_035582835.1 Phoebastria nigripes | reverse complement strand
AGGTAGATGAAAATATTTTCTTTTCCCTTGGACAGTCAAGCAATATACAGGCAGTATAATCCTCCAGAATCTTAACACCAACTGCTTGTAGTTCATTTCCTTTTACATAAGCTAAGCAACTTCATATATCATATCATACATATACTAAATTATATTGTTTATTTCAAACCCTCTCACCCTCTTTCTCTCAACTTCTTGTTCTCATCGCATTTTTATCACGTGCTTATTGCCAAAGATTGTCAAAGAACTTTGCTTTAGTTGTGTGTTACTTATGCTGGTACTCAGGTAAAATATCAAAAACATTTAATTAAATCACAATTATCTTTTTTCTCTTCTGTCATGGTTTAACCCCAGCCGGCAGCTAAGCACCACACAGCTGCTTACTCACCCCCCCCCCCCCCCGGTGGGATGGGGGAGAGAATCGGAAGGGTAAAAGTGAGAAAACTCATGGGTTGAGATAAAGACAGTTGAATAGGTAAAGCAAAAGCCACACAAGCAAGCAAAGCAAAACAAGGAATTCCTTCACTACTTCCCATCGGCAGGCAGGTGTTCAGCCATCTCCAGGAAAGCAGGGCTCCATCACGCCTAACAGTTACTTGGGAAGACAAACACCATCATCCCGAATGTCCCCCCCTTCCTCCTTCTTCCCCCAGCTTTATATGCTGAGCATGAYGTCATATGGTATGGGATATCCCTCTGGTCAGTTGGGGTCAGCTGTCCCAGCTGTGTCCCCTCCCAACTTCTTGTGCACCCCCATCCTACTGGCTGGTGGGGTGGGGTGAGAAGCAGAAAAGGCCTTGACAGCGTGTAAGCACTGCTCAGCAGTAACTAAAACATCTCTGCATCATCAACACTGTTTCCAGCACAAATCCAAAACATAGCCTCATACTAGCTACTATGAAGAAAATTAACTCTATCCCAGCCAAAATCAGCACAACTTCTCATAACTATAATGTTTTTCCTCATTATCATCATTATCAGCATTTAACTTATTTAAAAGAGAAGTGCAAGAAGCTTTTCTGTTTTTCTATTTGAGTGAATTTGCCAGTTCTTRTGGTCAGCTAAACCTAAGCATATACTCATGCTGGTCACTGTGACTACCTTATTCTACACTTTCCTATATTACTTATTTCTACACTTTGTTGCAGGGTTTCATACACGGAGGCTGTAGTTCTGCAAGTGGGATTCATGTCACCATTACTCTGAGTGTCTACATGATAGGTGCCTATATGTGGTTTTGATATCCTAGCTCCCATTGTTGGAGGTAGGAATCTGGTCAATATAGTTCTTGGTTTCTAGAGAGGTATTCAATAGATCAAATTGGTAGGGTGAAGCTTCATTGACTGTGCTGATTACATCACCAGTGACAATAATGTAAATTCAGACATCTAACCTTATGTTCAGACATCTAACCTTATGTTCAGACATTAGTCTTATGTAGACACCTAAATTTAGATGAACTGGATTCTTATCCTATCTGTCTACACAAAATTTTTTTCTGAACTTATTGGTATACTGTGCAGCAATACGGCAGTTGCAGCAACAGGAGCACTTGTATGAACAAGATAAAGGCCAAGATTTAGCTCAGCTAAGTTGTATGTTTCTGCTGAAGGTGCCCAAGTCAGGAATATAGTTGGCCTATGGGTTCTGTAAAGTCAATAACAATAGTTGAGGAACTCGAAAAGACAAATCTATTTTCCCAGGCTTCCAGACTTTGCCATAGTACTTATGGATATACTATGAACATAGAAAGGTGACATAATAATTCTGTTGCTGCGAAGTATTTGTACAGACATTTTTCCTGTTGTTACCATTGACGGGGTAACGCAGTAGTTTTGTAAGAGGGAAATTAAAAAACCCAACATAGTTATCAAATATAGACATACCTTTGGCATTGGTTTGATTTAGTATTACAACTTATACTGTTTATTTTTGCAAAACTTTGGCCAATAGTGTCTTGTGCACTATAATATCTGTGCACTGCAAATGCCAGGCAGGCATATGCAAAAAAAATATCCCATGTCCAAATGCACATATTCTCACATTATCACACAGGCTTTCATGACATTGTAGCCTTTATACAGACTTTGCTACCACTATAAAGTGATTAGTATTCCTGGTGCAACCTTACAATATGCTTATCCAACTGTTTGTATCTGTTTTGAGCAATGTCTTTGTTAGCAAGTCACACCACTCACTTGTCCTTCAAAGCGGGGCAGAAGCAAAATCAATCAATAAGCTATTGGGCATAGGCAGAGACCGTGACCCTCTATTATGGTACCTGGAAGGATGAAGAAGTATAAAAGAAACAAAGCACAAGTTGTTTCTTCATACATGCTCTTAGCCTTAATATTACAGTTTTTTATTATAATATCTATACTGGAACCTAGACATTTAAAAATGTTGTAATGATTCATAATCTCAATACAAATACATAAAACATGATATAATCCTTTACTTGTACTAAAAAAGTTTTTTTCTTTTGAAAATAAAAAAAAAAAATTACAATAATTTAATATTATTGGAGATGTAATGGAAGTAAAGACTTTCTTTTAATTAATATTTTGCCTCAGTGGTTAGATTGTACCAGGTAGAATAGAAAAGAAAAGAAAAGAAAAGAAAAGAAAAGAAAAGAAAAGAAAAGAAAAGAAAAGAAAAGAAAAGAACAAAATAGAATAGAATAGAATAGAATAGAATAGACTATTTCAGTTGGAAGGGACCTACAACAATCATCTAGTCCAACTGCCTGACCAGTTTAGGGATGACCAAAAGTTAATGCATGTTGTTCAGGGCATTGTCCAAATACCTCTTAAACACTGACAGGCATGGGGCATCGACCACCTCTCTAGGAAGCCTGTTCCAGTTTTTGACCACACTCTCAGTAAAKAAATGCTTCCTAATGTCCACTCTAAACCTCCCCTGGTGCAGCTTTGAACCATTCCCACGCATCCTATCGCTGGATCMCAGGGAGAAGAGACCAGCACCTCCCTCTCCACTTCTCCTCCTCAGGAAGCTGTAGAGAGTAATGAGGTCCCCCCTCAGCCTCCTTTTCTCTAAACTAGACAAGCCCAAAGTCCTTAGCTGCTCCTCATAGGACATGCCTTGCAGCCTTTTCACCAGCTTTGTTGCCCTCCTCTGGACCCATTCAAGGACCTTTGCATCCTTCTTAAATTGTGGGGCCCAGAACTGCACACAGTACTCAAGGTGAGGCCACACCAACGCTGAATACAGCAGGATAATCACCTCTTTTGACCGGCTGGTTATGCTGTGTCTGATGCACCCCAGGATGCCGTTTGCCCTCTTGGCTGCCAGGGCTCACTGCTGACTCATGTTGAGCCTGCTGTCGAACAGCACCCCCAGGTCCCTTTCTGCAGGGCTGCTCTCCAGCCACTCCTCTCCCAGTTCATACTTGTGCCTGGTGTTACTCCATCCTAGCTGTGGAATCTGGCATTTTGACTTGTTAAATTTCATCCCATTAATCATAGCCCAATGCTSCRATCTATCTAGATCSCTCTGCAAGGCCTCYTGTCCCTCAAGAGAGTCAACAGCACCTCCCAGTTGGGTATCATCAGCAAACTTGCTAATGGTGCATTCAACTCCTGCATCCAGATTGTTGATAAATATATTGAACAGGACTGGACCTAGAATTGAACCCTAACGAACACCACTGGTGACCAGTTGCCAGCCAGATGTAGCCCCATTCACTACAACCCTTTGAGCTCTGCCCTTCAGCCAGTTCTTCACCCAGTGCACTGTGAACCCGCTCATCCCACAGTTGGACAACTTGTCCAGAAGTACCAAAAGCCTTACTAAAAACCAGAAAAACTACATGCACTGCCTTCCCTTCATCCACTAGGTGGGTGACCTCATCATAGAAGGATATCAAATTAGTTAAACAGGACTTTCTTTTTGTGAACCCATGTTGRCTGTGCCTGATGATTGCATTATTCTTTAAATGTCTTTCAACAGTACCCAGAGTAATCTTCTCTATAATTTTTCCAGGAACTGAGGTTAGACTCACAGGTCTGTAGTTCCCTGGGTCTTCCCTCACGCCCTTTTTGTGGATTGGAATAACATTGGCTAGCTTCCAGTCAGCAGGGACCTCCCCAGACTCCCAAGGCCTTTGGTAGATGATCAAGAGGGGTCCTGCTGTAACATCTGCCAGCTCCTTCAGAACTCTGGGATGAATTCTATCAGGCCCCATGGACTTGTGAACGTTCAGCTGATACAGCTGGTCCCTTACAATTTCAGTGTCCACAAATGGAAAGTCACTGTTCCCACACTCGTGGTCCTCCAACTCAGGGGATCAGGCAGCCCGAGGTCTATCAGTGTTATTAAAGACTGAGGTAAAAAATGTGTTGAATGCCTCCGCTTTTTCTTCATCTGTATTAGTCAGAYGACCATCTTCAACAAGTATCGGTSCAATGTTTTCTTTAGACCTCCTCTTGCTATTAACATACTTAAAAAAGCCCTTCTTGTTATCTGAAAGAACACTGGCCAGTTTCAACTCTAACTGAGCTTTGGCCTTTTGTGTCTTCTTCCTGCATATACAAACCACAGCTCTGTACTCTTCCTGCAAAGCCTGACCTCGCTTCCAGAGATCATACAGTTTCTTCTTCCTCTTGTGTTCCATGAGGAGTTCCCTGCTCAGCCAAGCTGGTCTTCTGCTCTGCTTGCTTGACTTACGACATAGTGGAATTGCCTGCTCCTGTGCTTCTAAAAGGTGTTTCTTAAAGACTGACCAGCACTTGTGGACTCCTAAGCCCTCAAAAGCAGATTCCCAGGGTACTCTGATAAATAGTTCCCTGAATAGCTTAAAGTTTGCTCTCCTGAAGTCCAGGGTAGCAACTCTGCCGTCCTTTTTTCTCATTACACTGAAAATTTTAAACTCAACCATTTCGTGATCACTGTGGCCAAGACAGCCACCTATCCCCTACAAGTCCTTCTCTATTCACAAATCACAAGTTTAGGAGGGCATCTTTCCTGAGTACCTGTGACAAGAAGTTATCTCCTACAGACTTCAAGAATTTCCAAGACCTGCTCATCACAGCAGTATGATATTCCCAGTTGATGTCTGGGAAGTTGAAATCTCTCATAAGGACAAGGGCTACTGATCCTGAAATTTCTCTTAATTGCCTATAGATGAACATGAAAGTTATAGTTTGGAGTCTTCATGTATTCAATTCAGCTACCACTTAGCACATGATTACACTCACTCTGGATAGTTTAATAAACAGTTTCAGTCACCCAGGATCATGGACTCAGAAACAATATTCACTGCATGACTGGGTTTTTCACAGAACATTTTTTTTATCCCTTCCTTGCCAGCACTGAAGGATTTCGTATAAAAAATTTGTCAAGTTCTCTATTTTAAAGGGAATTTGTTATAACCAGGAATAGAGGTAATTAGAAGTGGAAATGAAACATTTATTGATTTCACATCAAGATAAGCCATTTATATGTTTAAAAGTAGTGCACAAAAAGGGTTCTAATTTAAACAAATCTCCTATGATAACCTCTATGATATGAAGACATTTGATCAATGCTGGAGAACAAAGTGGACTCTGAAGGTTGTTTTGTGTTGTTTTTTTTTTCCTCAGAAATGTATCATCATTGAATTGGAAAACTTCAAAACCATATTTTAGAATGGTTTATAGTATAATAAACTAAACTTAGGTCAAATTCTGTTTTTTGCTGTGATGCATCAGAAAACATATTGGATAGAAAAATGTCGAAAGTCTGAAAAAAACAGGTGTAGATGATGCAGTTATAGTTACTTCTATTAAACTGTAAAGGACTATTTAATTATTATTTTTAAATGAACATTGAATTAACAAGAGAAATGCTGCAGTTTGTATTGTGACTTGCCTACTGTTGCAGAGGCACGTTTCTTCTAGATTTAAATTATCTGACTGTCATCTTTGTAAGTCTTGCCATAACTTTCATTTAGGTAGTGTTAATAGGTTGGTGGATAGTGATAGTAGGTTAGCAGATAGTGTTAGAAGTCAGTTTGAGTTCAGATTTGTTTAAGGTCAAGGAACACAGAACTGGAGGAAAATATTCATTCCAGTGCCTCTTCCATATTTTGGGAGTTAGTTTTTTTTTTTTTTTTCTAATCATCTCAGACTAGCTTTATTAGGCAATTTACAATATGAAGCAGATTGTGAAATSCCAGCTATTTAATTGTCCTGGAACCTTTCAAAGGAGTTTTGAGTCATAAGGATTACTCTAAATTTGGCTTTGAGGAGTTCCTTGATGCTATATGGATGACTGACATTTATTTAATACTGTACTTGTCAAATGTCATGTGTGAGCTGGCTCACACACACGCTTATCTAGGTCAGTTCACTCTCAGTTAAACAAATCTCAAAGTAGCCTCTATCTCACTGACTTTTCAACTGAATCATTGAAGGAAAAGAACAAATAAAAGCAGCAAACTARGTATAGCAGCAGCAAATAGGCTGTTTCCAGACTTTTCATTCGGCAGCTTTGCCATTCTCCTTTAACACATTCACTTCCACTCAGGTGACCCTACATTTCTCTGGCATAGTCCATATCTTTTATTAACTTCCTTGCCAAAACCTAAATATTCCCTCACTTCCTTTATGGTTTCTCCCTTGAAAATCTCATGTGATCTTTATCTTTGTAATAGTTAGTTTCATATTATTTGCCTGCTGTCTTGGTCAGAGAGAAGAACGAAGAAACTTGCAAGTAGAATAGAATCATAGAATCATTAAGGTTGGAAAAGACCTCTAAGATCATCAAGTCCAACTGTCAACCCAACACCACCATGCCCACTAAACCATGTCCCTAAGCGCCTCATCTACATGTCTTGTAAATACTGCCAGGGATGATGACTCCACCACTTCCCTGGGCAGCCTGTTCCAATGTTTAACCACTCTTTCACTGAAGAAATTTTCCCTTATGTCCAATCTAAACCTCCCCTGGCGCAACTTGAGGCCATTTCCTCTCGTCCTATTGCTTGTTACTTGGGAGAAGAGACCGACACCCACCTCGCTGTAACCTCTTTTCAGGTAGTTGTAGAGAGCGATAAGGTCTCCCCTCAGCCTCCTCTTCTCCAGACTAAACAGTCCCAGTTCCCTCAGCCGCTCCTCCTAAAACTTGTTCTCCAGACCCTTCACCAGCTTCGTTGCCCTTCTCTGGACACACTCCAGYACCTCAATGTCCTTCTTGTAGTGAGGGGCCCAAAACTGAACACAGTGTTAGAGGTGGGGCCTCACCAGYGCCRAGTACAGGGGSACGATCACCTCCCTAGTCCTGCTGGCCACACTATTTCTGATACAGGCCAGGATGCTATTGGCCTTCTTGGCCACCTGGGCACATTGTCGGCTCATATTCAGCCAGCTGTCAACCAGCACCCCCAGCTCCTTTTCCACCAGGCAGCTTTCCAGCCACTCTTCCCCCAGCCTGTAGCACTGCATGGGGTTGTTGTGGCCRAAGTGCAGGACCCAGCACTTGGCCTTGTTGAACCTCATRCAGTTGGCCTCAKCCCATCGATCCAGCCTGTCCAGGTCCCTCTGCAGAGCCTTCCTACCCTCGAGCAGATCGACACTGCCGGCCAGCTTGCTGTCATCTGCAAACTTACTGAGGGAGCACTCAATCCCCTTGTCCAGATCGTTGATAAAGATATTGAACAAGACCGGCCCCAAAACAGAGTATTAGCAGTAGGCTACAATCTGCTCTTTGAACCCCTTACCTTTAGATAAATAAGTAGTGTTCTGGCCTTAGTTGGGCAAGCAATATACTTAAAGTTGATAGTTTCCAAGTTCACAAGCAATTGGAACAGGCTTCTTAAAGTAATATATAATACTAATAGTACTATGTAATTCTAAAATTCTGATCTCATTCCTTGAGGGGAAAAAAATAATTACCTTTCCTATTCAGACTGAGATTATCATTTGGTCCTCAAGCAAGTTTGTGCTTGGATGCTGTCTGTGAAATATCTTCAGTCTATCTTTCACTCCCAAGTAGTAATCATAACATTGATATTATAAAGTTTCCCATTGCAAATGCAGGTAGGCTGCTGAACAAAAAATATAAAAACAAATTATAATCAACTAAAACCATTCCAACAGCCAAGCCAAAATAAAAATTATAAAAATTAAACAAATAAATTATGAAATAAACAATGAAATCATGCATGTAACAAAAGAATTATATGATCTTGAGAAATACAAGCCTTCTGGAATCATGAACTCAAAATAATCTACTCTGAAAGGATCACAGTCATAATCAAATTGAAAYAGTAAAAAGTCTATGTAGAACTGAGACTCAGATATGAGTCCCTGAAATTCAAAGGGTTAGTATTTGAGGTGCTAATTTCATTAATCACAGAATTCTTTAAAGGGCAGTAGGAAAGGCTCAACAATATGGAACAGTGTAAGACTATAGTGCCTGTGTCAAATTATATGTCTAGTGTCTCTGTTCACTGAATATTTAAAATGCAGTATAACTGATTTTTTATTTTCATATCCATATTAAACCAGATACATAAATCTCTTAGCAGCTCAGTTAGTGAAATTTCATGTAGCTTACAGTAATATTGCAATGTGATCCTCATAAAATTCTACAGGATACATTTACAAATCTGAATGAACAAGTGTTGTGAATAGCAACACAGACAGATGCAATACAGTCAGTTTAGCATATCTCTATTTGTTATATAGACTAGAACCATYATACACTAACAAATTTGTTCATACTGTTATGAAAAATTAAGAGATGCTATAACTAGCAAAGCATTAACTTCTTAGCCCTCAATGTTTTGTTATATTTCAATGCATTGCCAAGAAAGATTAAAAAATTGTTCTTCAACATTTGTAAATTATTATACCAATTTTGTCTCTCATTCTTTTGTAAGAAAGTTGATGTACTACAGAAAAATCGACTTTCACATCCTAAAAACTAATGAGGCTGCAATTTTATGTCTTTGTCTTGCAGTGAGACAAATGGTACAATTAYATTCCAGGAACACTCTAGGGGAATACAGGTACTCAGCAGACTTGTATGAATGCTTTCCAGTTAACCAGTTCCTCTTTTATTATTACATCTCCATAAAATATAAAGATGAAATACCTCTTCAAGAAAGTAGTAATGTTACATGCCAAATAGTGTCTCTGTTTCATTACAAGTGCTTATATATCATTATCTTCACTAGGAAACAATTAATCTTTTAAAAATACCTATACTGAAYTATGAGACTGTTAATTTCTTGGATCTCATACTTTACCTTAAATTTTAAAGAACTTAACAGCTTGTATTCATACCTAGGAAGCCTTAATTAACCAAATTCTTTGTGTAAGCATATTTATGGTAACAAGAAGTTTATGTGTCCTTTAAATGTATCTGTTTGTGATTTCAGTTTACCCAAAATACACTTGATTGTGTTAAATTGGAGATGGGCTAGAATCTTATCATCTGAATAGGAGATCTGGTTTACTCAAAGTTCACTGATTTTTGATGAATACTACTCTGTTTTGTTTACAGCAGATGTTAAAATAACTCCTGCAGAAACAAACAAATAAAATTGTGTATAGATTTAAGCTTTTTCATGTTCCTGGGTACCAGACCTCTTATTTGCAAATGTTGGAGGGCTCTAAACTTCCCCAGAGGTTCTTTAGAAAACCACAAGGCAATTGCCTTTTTTTCTCTGACTCACTACATATGCAGAAATATATATATAAAAAACTTCTTTTCAGATGACTCCACCTGAATAACTGAAAAGTGCAGGAAAAGAGGGAGTTGTTCAGTTGTGTAAACACAAATAATTTCGGGGACATTTCAGGCACTGTGGGATATCCTGGTTGCCTTTCATTTGCTGGTCCGGAAGGGTTCAAAGGCCAGACCTGCAAGCCCTGTAAGTGTATCAGTGTCTGAGCACTACTGGCCACCTAAGCTTAGGCAAGTGAATCTGTGCCAGAGAGACTGAAGTGAAAAAAGGAAAAGAAAACATGGAGAACTTTTACACTCAGTTCTTGTTGCTTTTACTTCCTTAGTTGCTGGACCCGTCATATGCTTCTATCAGACCAGTCTGTCACAAGCATGTTGCAGAAATGCACACTGTAAAAGCACAGACAGATGAGATCAGTGTGAACAGCTAAATGCTAGTTGCCCAAAATTTCAAGAACTGCTTTGCCAACTTTTTACAGTTTTCCTCTTAGATTTTTAAATCTTTTTAAACTTGAATGTGTAATTAAAGGCAAACCTGTTGGTAGAGTGCAGATTAAATAAACCTGAAATTAATATCTTTCATTTTGGGTACAACAGAAGCCATGGGGCCAGCATATATTGGTGAAAGTAGCTTTGCAGAAAAGGACCAGGGGTCCTGGTGGACAACAAGTTGAACATGAGTCAGTGTGGTGGGCTGACCTTGGCTGGACACCAGGTGCCCACCAAGCCACTCTATCACTCCCCTCCTCAGCAGGACAGAGGGAAAGAAAATAAGATCGAAAAAAACCTTGTGGGTCAAGATAAAGGCAGTTTAATAAAGCAAAAGCAAAGGCCGCACACAGAAGCAAAGGAAAACAAAAGATTTATTCTCTACTTCCCATCAGCAGGTGTGGAATAATGGCAGGAGGTGACCCAAAAATTCGACGTATATCCATATTTTAAAGAAAGGTACAGCACTGAAGAAGCTTCCAGGGTGTAGTACGGCTGATATGCAAGGAATCCAYGGGAGTTCCCTAGGCGTGTAATCTTAGATGTTAACACACCAGGGGAGCTTGGTGTGCTGACTCCAGGAGGAACTGTGTGGAGAGTGGAGCGGAGTGGAGACACCGCGGCCAGGCTCTGTAATAGTTGGGAACTTGAAGGTTCGATAAGCTGCATATTCACTACCCTGAGCCAACGGTCTGTCATGTTTTGATAAAATGTTGTCCTTTTGGTGAACTTCTTTGCATTATAATACCAAAACACACCTCCATCCCAAAAGTTACCTGCCTCCAAGGTGTGACCACACCTCACTGAGCTTGCACTTTGAATTCTTTCTGGCCTATACCTTTAAAACGAAGCGAGAAAGCTTTACACCAATCATAACAAAGGTATGTATGACTAGAGTCACTCAAGCTCCACCTAAAAGGTAAAAAATAATATAAAAATAGCTTGTGAGAGAGAGAATGTTAGGAAAGATACCATCGTTGTGTACTATTCCAACTTCTGGGATCAGTCGACGGGCTGAGCCTCTCTTCCCCCCCCATCGGGACGCCTTTGGGTAAGATTCGAACACTTGGTCATACCAAGTGTCTCCCCGGGAAACTTAGAAATCTCTATATAGAGTCACTTTATATCTTTTAACACGTTTGTAGTACTCACACTTTTGGCATTTGCACGTGCTTTGTAGGCAGCRAATTTATCACCRGCAATCCAAAGARCCTGTGTATCTGTTGCTTCAATAAACTGCGCTACTCATTAATCYGGCCVTGATAGTTCTCATTGAACGCGACCAAACCCTTTGAGTGCRGCCGTGGTAGTTCATAGAACGCGACCGGACTGAGGAAGTTTATGTCATTATTTGTGCATCCGTAATCGTGATAGTTCAGTGTACTGAACACGACTGGACTTACAACGACAACTTAGGCTCCTTCAGCCTTTAACGCAACAGCAGGCGATGTCCAGCCACTTCCTGGGAAGTAGGGCTTCAGTACGTGTAGGGGTTGCTCCAGAAGACAAATGTTATAATAATGAATGCGCCCCTCCTCCTCCTTTCTCTTAGCTTTTGTTGCTGAGCAGACGTCATACGGTATGTAATATCCCTTTGGTCAGTTTGGGTCAGCTGTCCTGGCTATGTCCCCTCCCAAGATCTTGCCCACCCCCAGCCTGCTGGGTGAGGTGGGGGAATGTTGGAGAGACAGCCTTGATGCTGTGCAAGCACTGCTCAGCAGTAGCCAAAACACTGCTGTGTTATCAACACCTTTCTAGCTACCAATACAAAGCACAGCACTATGAGGGCTGTTATGGGGAAAATTAATTCCATCTCAGCCAGACCCAACATAGTTAGCAATGTGCCCTTGCCACAAAAAAGGCTAATATTGCTGCATTAGCCAACAGGTTGATGGATGAGATTCTTCCCTTCTACTTAGCACAGGTGAGGCCACACCTGGACTGCTGTGTCCAGTTCTGGGCTCCCCAGTACAAGAGAGACATGGACATACTGCAGAGAGTCCAACGAAGGGTCACAAGGATGATGAAGGGACTGGAACATCTCTCCTATGAAGAAAGGCTGAGAGAGCTGGGACTGTTGAGCCTGGAGAAGAGAAAGCTTAGGGGGAATCTCATCAATGTATATAAATAACTGAAGGGAGGGTGCAAAGAGGAGGGAGCCAGGTTTTTTTCAGTGGTGCCCACTGACAGGACCAGAGGCAATGGGCACACACTGAAACACAGGGGTTTCCCTCTGAACATCAGGAAACATTTTTTTTACTGTGATGATGACTGAGCCCTGGCACAGGTTGCCCGGAGAGGTTGTGGAGTCCCCATCCTTGGAGATATTCAAAAGCCATCTGGACGTGGTCCTGAGCAGCCTGCTCTAACTGGCCCTTTTTGAGCAGGGCAGTTGGACAGCATGACCTCCAGACATCCCTTCCAACCCCAACTATTCTGTGATTCTGTGAAGTCACTAACATTAATTTGAATTGGACTACTCTAGCCATTAAGTTAGATATAAATGGATGTATTTTAAGTACTGCCCTTGTTATTTGAGTAGATAGCAGTTTTAACTTGAGTTACATTTTTTAATATTTTTTCTTTTACTTGCTCTACAAGTTAAACTATTTTAAGTCYCACTTGGTAGCTCATACAGGAACTTGTTATTCCCTAGACAATGTACTTCAGTTATTTCTCCTTTGGAATGTACTGAATGTATCCCAAGCTTTGAATGCACCCAGAATCATTCAAAGYAATATGTGTACTACACCATGACACCTTCTCAATAGTACTGAAATCCTGTTAGGTTCCAACTCTGGACAAGTAAAATAATTTTTGTGCATACTAAAATAAATGCCCAACTTCTGCATTCAGTCAGTGAAAAGAATTAGTCATATCTGAAAATCTCCAAAGAGTGACCTTATCTGATTATGCCAGTTTTCCAATTTCTCCTGAGATAGTGTAGGAAATAGTACAGTATCTTCATGCACTGAAAAGCAGTGTGTCCAGATTTTTCCTTGGGAATCCGTGCCTCAGAAGACGATGTTCATGATCTCCTTTTGTGTATTTATAGCCTAGCAGCTGTACCTCACATTATGTAAGAAGGAGACCTTTGCTTCATCTTGAAAGGAATGGTACTCAAAGG
Organism: Phoebastria nigripes; assembly: GCA_035582835.1. Classification (NCBI taxonomy): domain Eukaryota; kingdom Metazoa; phylum Chordata; class Aves; order Procellariiformes; family Diomedeidae; genus Phoebastria; species Phoebastria nigripes. The sequence continues at coordinate 757,300 of JAYKAV010001499.1, read as the reverse complement.
TCCGACACCAGGAGGCAACTGCACTCAGATGTCTCAGGAGCACCCCAGAAATTAAAAAATAAAAGAAAAAAAAAAAGAAAAAAAGTTTCCAGAAGTCCTAGGAGCAGGCTAGAAGGACTTTTACTACCACTTTCACAGGAAAAAAAAAAAAAAGAAAATGAAAAAGGAGGTTGAGTATTAGAATAACATAGTAATAGCCATAAAATCCTCCTTGAGCTAATAGGCAAGAACTTTTCTCTTCAATAAAAGAAAAGTTCACATATAAAGAAACAGTGACATAGAGCATCAGGGCCCATGGCAGGGGGGCCCCTGCCCATGGTGGGGGGGTTGGACTAGATGACCTTTAAAGGTCCCTTCCAATCCAAACTATTCTATGATTCTATGATTTTCAGTATGCCCGTTGGAATGCTTAGTCCCTTAACATCCAGTGAATAGCTTCATATTCTTCTTAATTAGCACCTTCCCTTTGCACTTAAGTTTTCGACAAATAATATCCTTGGCTATGTTATGGGACTAAAAACATATGGAAATGTGTTGTGTGAATGAGCAGACTCTGTTGAAATCCTTCTGTCCTAACGATGCTGACTTGAAAAGAATGGACAGGCTAGAGGAGACGGCTTTTGGAGTGATTATCATACCTGCTATTAATAAGTCTACATAAATGGTAATTTTAAGGATCTTTAAAAAGCTGGGGGGATTGGGTTCTGTGCCAGGGGGTGATGGATGGAGGAATCCATCCATCTGATATATTGTACTATCTATTTCTTTGAACATTTGAGCAACTTTACCCATCAAATGAATAGTAAATTGAGAATTATATGCCTAATTATAAAATGTGGGCAGATAGGTCTTAGAAATTCTTTTACAAGAATTATTCATGGTTTACAAGAAGAAATGGCTTCATATCTCTTCAGCATAATGTTACAATGGAGGAAATGAGACCAGTATGAGTGGTTCCTTTCATTTTACATTTAATTTGCAGTCTAATATTAGACTGAATTTAAATTTTTTTTTGAGTGGAGATTCAAATCCTCTGTACAAATACTCCAGATTGAAGTATGTATACAATCTATGCTCAACTACAGTATCTATAGTTGCTCAGATATGCTATTTATAGTTGAACACAGCTTTGCAAATTGAACAACTTTTTTTAACACCTCTATATACCAGGAATATTCAACCCAGGTGAACAATAGGTTAGAATGGGACCATACTGATGCCTCAACAACCTTTCTGCTAATGGGACCATACTGATGTCTCAACAACCTTTCTGCTATTTAAGTGCTGTTGCTTGACCAATTTGTTATGTATTAGAATAGAAGAATGGTTGAAACCTAAAGAAAATGGCTTGACATTTAGATACTTTGACATTTTCCATCAATATTAATATGGCTATAAAACAGTCATCCTTGATGACATTTAACGATGAAGTAAGGCTTATTAATTACAAATGTTGTTTAATCTGTTTTAGATACTAAAGGTTATGCATTCTTTTATTCTTTGCTGTGATTAATTCTAAATCTGCAGAGAAGCAAAACCTTTCAGAAATGAAATGAAATTTAAATAAGTTTTTAACCCTCATAGACCTGTGGACCCCTGGGAATACCATTCAAAGTATGAAAAAAATATTTTCTACATTAAAGAGTCTGCATTTGTTGCTCTGAATTCTATAAAACTCTATTTCCAAGTCATGTTAAGATGAAAATGTTTAATTCAATGTTATAAAAAAGGTAACCTATATGATTAATTAAATGTATCTGGAAGGAGAATCCATGCTGGACAAGGATATGAGTCCTTTTTCAGCAAGAATCTTTGTAAATTACTGCATGGTTTGGAGATAGAATGAAAGCACTTTTTAGTTGTAAAAATAATATAATTTGATAGTAAACATCTAAAATGTTAAAAGATATTGTGTTTGTGTAATACAAACACAGCTTAAAAACTGAAAACGAGGAATTCCAAATAAAGGACATCATACACTTTTTTCCTACAGACTATATATATATGATTAAAAAACCATATCTATAGCAACTTGGAATGCAATGTGATTAAATTAAATGTGGTTCTAATATCTTGCAGTGTGAATCTTGACTTCAGTATACTATACGCCATGTGCATATTATATGAACCCATGATTAATTTTTCTTTTCCTCCAATATCTGTCTCTCAGTGTTGGAAATTCAAAACATACAGAAAAAGATTTAGGATAACCAGGACTAAAAGCAAATACACTATTTTAAAACCATTGCTTTAACTTATAACTTTGTCAATGAAGAACACCTACACTAGTAATTTCTAACACAGTGCCTCAAAAATGAAATATATCTACCTACCTATATTGATATAACAAAGTTCTTCCAAAAYGGTTTTACACAGCAATAAGTGACATAGTTTATTCTGTTAAACAGTTTTTGACTGTTATAACCTATTCTGCTAACTTTATATATGAAACTATTAATGTCACAGAATAATTGAAATAGTTTGAAATAATGAGAAAAAACAATAAGCATTTACTCTAGATGCTTTATCTTTCTTCTACTGATGAGCAGACTTTTTTTCTTTTGTGTGTGTGATAATTTTCATCTGCCTTTGAGTAAAGGAACAAAGAAAAAAGAAAAAAAAAAAAAAGTGAAGGTAAATAGCTAATTCTGGCAAACCAGAAAACATTATTTGTCTTCTGTGTTTTTCCCTAATGAATCAAAATCAATCAGTTTGGACCCTGGGGGAGAGAGAGAGAGAGAGAGAGAGCGCGCTCTCTGAAGTCAAAGCCAATCACCCTATTAATATTAACAGTTTGGATTGGGCCCCTTCTGTCCGAAAAACAGCATAAAATGTGTTTTATTCTTTTGTTTTGTCCTTTAATGAGTGCTTTAGTAAATGTAAATTTCAATTGTGCACTGAAATGTACCTCAGATGAGAATATATCAACAGGATAATTTCACCATACTAGTGATAACATTATGCAGTGTTATACCCTTGGGATTATGCTGTTATTTCAGATTTAATTACTAAATTAACACACATTTCCCAAGCTTATGTTTATATATTGAATCTATTGTCAATCATCATACTTCACCTGAATAACAGAAAAAAATCCATTGTTTACTGCTGGCCTTATTCTTCACTGCTGGCACTGGTTTTGCAAAATATATGTTCAGACTCTCCTTAGTATTAAGAACTATGCTGTTGTTGCTTGATACCACTAAGCAGACACAGCTGAAAAATGTTTTGTTCAATAGTGTTTATTGTGTGAAATAGTTTCTTACAATAATGCAGGGAAACTTGATTTATGAAAGAAACAGATTTATGCAGTTTTTGTAGCATTTCACTCACATCCTAGTGAACACATACTGCAATTAAATTATACAATTTAAAAACTAGTCGTGACTAAGCTCAGCTGAGTACTTTTAGTCTTAAATAGAGCTAGATAATGTTTCATTAGAGAATATATTATTCTCTAAAGTTTTAGAAGCTTGATTAAAAGGAGTAAAATACTAAAAAAATCCTTTTTAGATGTGTCTATGCCCATAATACCTGCGGGAACATAATGAAAATGTGGGTATAGGTCACATCTGAACATTGAGCTTCTACTTATTTATATACAACAGAAGAGTTTCTCCACATTACTGTTAACTTCTGGAGCCTGTACGAGGTTCTGTTGGCCACATTCAGAAGTTACACATTTACAGGCCTGGGTTTCATCGAAATCTAATGCCAATGTGAAAAACAAGGTCTCTTAGTAGGTTTTCCCAGGAGTCTGCAGTATTTTCAGGTAGTTCCTCCAAGTTGCCCTGTTTAATAACTCGCTACTGGGGAAGAAAATCTTTTCACTGGAATTGTAAGATTATAAAGCATCTAGTCATTTCATTAGCAGAATATTAACACTGAAGTTCTGTAGAAAATTTAATAACAACTTTAGTTGATGTTATGCATTGTGTTCTTAGATTATATTTACAAAATAGCCCTAATTTCTCTTATCTTAGTGTTAGCCTCTGCTAACTCTGAGTGTTAGCTAGACTTATAGCTGCTTAATTTAAAACTGTTTTTTTTTTTTTTTTTAATACGATGTGATACAATCTAATCTCTTAAGTAACTGCCTAATTCTAGTTAACTTCCTGAAGTTAGACATTAAGAGGATAGCATCTGACAGTAAACTGGACTCATAAATGAATACACAACCTGTGATTTAGCTCTTGGTGCTCACATAGCACAGCGGAGCTTCAGGATATCAAGATTTAGCAGAAAGAAATGTTGTGCTTTTGCTTCAGATCAAACAACCTACAGTTTAACCTTGAAGGAAAATTATAGGTACTTAACTGGACTAAAGGCAAAGAAAGTCTGTATCTAATGAGATCTCTTTGAATGTATTTATTTCAGGATATCACTAAAGTAAACTTGTTATAGCTTTATATTTGGAGAGGTTATGTGGAGGACTGCAATCTTTCATTTAGCTTACATCAGACTTCAAATACTTTTTTTTAGAGAAGCACTGAGCCAAGAGGGCAACATTTTTCCATCTAAACTTTATATCTATTACCAATGATACAACCTAAGGGAAGGTTTCAAACCTTTACTAGTATTTTTATCCACTCATTGAATTTAAACTGAATCTAATGTAAGTACCAATTTGTAAGTGGAAAATAAGGAATGAAAGCTAACACTTCCTGAGACAGTCTAACAAGAACTGGAATTGTGCATCTAAATTCTACAGAAGTACTTGAAAAATAGCCTTGTCCTATTTTATAAGAATGACACTAGATGTCTCTCATTCCTGGCCCTTTTTTTAAAACTATATATTCAGCATTGATTGGTTACTGAGAGTGGAGAGCAGTCAGATTCTGCTCTTACCCTACACGGCTTGTCTGTTTAAGTTAACAGTTTAACTGCATGTAATAAGCTTCTCAATTAAAGCTTTTTCCGAAGGTCCTTTTGCATGACCTGCCTATTGCCAGAACTAGCTAACAAAGATATTTTTGTTCATGAAATATGGGAGAAAACAGACACTTTGTTTTTCTGAATGTAAAAATGTAAAACTTGAATAATTGTTGAGTGTCCTCTTGATTTGGCCAATCATCATTAGAAAATCTCTTAGGAGATACTGTGTTTTTAGAATGGATTCATTCAGGGTACAGTGGTATATGCAGTTAAGATGCAGAAGTAATTATTAAGTAATTATTGATGAATATTTTAGGAAATTTGAAGGAATAGAACAAAGGTATCCACACTTGGGGCTGAACTCAATGCTAAGGTTGTGCTCAAGCCCACACCAGATGGGCTTCAATATCTTAATGAGATTTCTAGAAGTCTTTTCCATTGATGGAAGATCTGTTGAAGTTCAGGGGCTCAAGTTTAGTCACCTTGCCAAGTCCTGCCTGAATTGTGTTTACAGTTCTTTTATATAATGTGATTCTTGTCTTCAGGCAGTTTTGTGGCACAAGTCCCTAACTCTCTTTCAGTCAGTTTTGGATAAAGAGTTTGGATAAATTTCAAACGTTTGCTTTTTGTTTGAAATTCAGAGCAACATCTGACTGGCCAAGGGTTAGAAACCTAATTTGCATCTGGTACTTTACACAGAGTTCACCTTCATAAATATATAATTGATTTGTCTCCTTCAATGAATTGTGAATTTGTCACTCAACACATTTCTCTCACTAGTTTTGGCAAGGCCTATTGCCCATCTCATCTCAGAAGGTAAGACAAAAAATATTCATTTTGTGCTAACACGAGTCCCTCACTGCTCACAGTTGCGTCCTATTTGGATTTGGCTTAGCAGATATATTGAGCATGGGACAATATCCTTTTCCTACCTGGTAACTTAGATTCTGTAATTCTTCTATTTCTGTAATTCAGCACTAATAAGTCTGTTCTGTTTTGTCTGTTTGTTTTTCCATATGAAGGTAATACAAACATTCTCAATCAGTAATAGCTCTTGTGCTTTATAGTCTGACTGCTTTCTTAAAAAAAGAAATTTAATTACATATTTCCAGGTAATGTCTGAAAGAGTGTCTCTATTTTATTTTTGGGGGGAGTACACTCTAAATTTGTTAGCTCACAACTTATTCTCTCTGTTCCCTGTATTTATCATTTGCAGTATTTTCCAGCTTAGAAACATTTGTAGCTATTAACTGGCAGCTTACTGCTTGTTCCACACTTTAATAATTCCAGACTTACTAATTTTACACTGCATATCCAGATTTTACATACTGCTGTTCATTCTTCTCCTTCATTTACTGTTCCTCAGACAGCTTTCAATCTATGGACTAGTTTTAATGTATAAAATAATTACAATTAATTTTCAGGTAATATTTCTTATGATGTAAGTGAGTGAGCCTACCAGGGGAGGTGCCTGGCTCGACCTGCTGTTTACGAACAGAGAAGGACTCGTGGGAGATGTGGTGGTCGGAGGCCATCTTGGGCTTAGCAACCATGAAATGATAGAATTCTCAATTCTTGRTGAAGTAAGGAGGGGGGCCAGCAAAACCGCTACCATGGACTTCCKGAGGGCGGACTTCATCCTGTTCAGGACACTGGTTGAGAGAGTCCCTTGGGAGACAGTCCTGAAGGGCAAAGGGGTCCAGGAAAGCTGGACATTCTTCAAGAAGGAAGTCTTAGAGGCGCAGGGGCAGGTTGTCCCCATATGCCGTAAGAAGAACGGGTGGGGAAGATGACCAGCCTGGCTGAACAGGGAGCTCTTGCTGGGACTCAGGAAAAAAAGGAGAGTTTACCACTTGTGGAAGAAGGGGCAGGCGACTCAAGAAGAGTACAGGGATCTCGTTAGGTCATGCAGAGAGGAAATYRGAAAGGCAAAAGCCCAGCTAGAATGCAATCTGGCCGCTGTCATTAGAGACAACAAAAAATGTTTTTACAAATACATTAACGACAAAAAGAGAGCCAAGGAGAACCTCCATCCTTTATTGGATGCGGGGGGGAACGTTGCCACCGAGGATGAGGAAAAGGCTGAGGTACTTAATGCCTTCTTTGCCTCAGTCTTTAATAGTCAGGCCAGTCACCCTCAGGGTATTCAGCCCCCTGAGCTGGAAGATGGGGACGGTGAGCAGGATAAACCCCCCATAATCCAGGAGGAAGCAGTGAAGGACCTGCTATGCCACCTGGACACTCACAAGTCCATGGGGCCGGATGGGATCCACCCGAGAGTGCTGAGGGAGCTGGTGGAGGAGCTT
>JAYKAV010001499.1:735452-748829 GCA_035582835.1 Phoebastria nigripes | reverse complement strand
GAAGTATTTAAAAGACGTGTAGATGAGGCGCTTAGGGACATGGTTTAGTGGGCATGGTGGTGTTGGGTTGACGGTTGGACTTGATGATCTTAGAGGTCTTCTCCAACCTTAATGATTCTATGATTCTATGATTCTATATACCACTCTTTTCAAAAAGTATATTTCATCAGCTGCATTCCCCAATTTTCACTTTTATCTGAACACAGATCAAGCATGTCTTGGAAGATTTGCTGCTTATTAATCTGTATTGTGCGTCTGTCATCAAAATATGTTCATCCTTTACAGGTTCACCTTTCTTTACATGTATGTCTCATCATTTTAGTGGGAATTAAAATTCTCTAAGAGGATAACAAGTCTGGGGGTTGCAATTTTTACCTGAAACTTTTGTACTTTCATTTTTTGAAACTTTGAAAACTGTCTTTATCAAAACTGAAACTAATAATTGTAACTGACATAGTAAATTCATTAGCTCATTAATAATTTCTAATGCTACAAGATGCACATGGAAAATAAACTTTTGTTTATACTTCTGTTTAGTTTTCTAATCTATGAACCATATTTATCATTTTGCATGGTCAAAGTAATGACAGTTAATCAAAAACTTACACAGTTTAATTTTTGTGCATTTTATTTTTAGCTCACAGAAATTACTTTTTTTAGAATATGTATTACATAGTAAATATTGAATCTGTATAAGTAGACCAAGGAATGACTTAAGTATTTAAACGTTTTGATCGATGTTCATCCACCAGAGATAGAGGCTTAAGGTACAGACATCTGTATACCTTTGCCTCTCTTTATAAACAGTAAAGAGAAAGGAACACTTTCAGTATACAGATCATCTCCTCATGTAAACATTTAAAACAGATCAAAGAAATCACTCTCTAAGATATGTCTATTTCTCTCTTCTTAAAGAAGAACCTAGTTTTGGGCAATGTCTAAAACTGACTGAGGTGAACCTAATTGTGGGTTTCTATACTCAGAAAAGCAATGCAAGAACTCTTACCTGATGCCTAATGAACTATAGTTATGTGAGTTTTCTCATAGGGGAAAACCAAACCAAACCAAACCAAACCAAATCAACAACATTCTTTACATTCTTACTGTTCAACAACAAGCTAGCACCAGTGCATTAATGAAGATTTTGTGCAGGATTGGACCCAATATTGACCCCTGGAGTATGCCTCTAGTTACTGGCCTTGAACTAGACTTCATGCCACTGATCACCACCCTCTGGGTGTGGTCATTCCAGTTTTCAATCCACCTCAGTGTCTGCTCATCCAGCCACTATTTCATCAGCTTCTCCATGAGGATCTTATGGATGACTGTCAAATGTTTTACTGAAATCATTAGACAATATTCACTGCTCTCCCCTCATCTACCAGGACAGTCATTTCATCATAGAAGTTTAACAGATTGGTCAAGCATGACTTCCCCTTGGTGAATCCATGCTGACTGCTCCCAATCACCTTCCTGTCCTTCACGTGCCTGGAAACAGTTTCCAGGTTGGTTGCTCTATCACCTTTCCAAGAATCGAAGTGAGGCTGACTGGCCTGTAGTTCCCTGGTTCCTCTTTCTTGCCCTCCTTGAAGATAGGAGTGACATTTGCTTTTCTCCATTCCTTGGGCACCTCTCCTAATCACCATGATCATTCAAACATTACTGAGTGGCCTTGAAATGGCATCAGTACTTGTAGATGCATCCCGTCAGGGACTTATGTATGTCCTGTTTGTCTAAGTATTCTCTGACCTGATCTTTTTCCACCAAGGATAAGTGCAGATGTGATAAATTAGAGTTATGGAAACAATTCCATGCAAATGAACACTTTGTTTGAAAAGATTTTGACCAAGGCAATTCTGTGATTCTGTCATTTTGTGATTTATGGTGGTTGTGCTGCTCTATATATGCATTTAGTCTACCATGCCTTTTATCAAATAGAGTGACCAAAAGGACATGCAATATTCAAACTGTAGGAGCAACATGGAGTTGTGCATGCTAATGTGTTCCATTCTGTTCTTAATTTATTTTCTAATAATTCCTACATTTATTTGGTATATTTCAGAATATTTTTGCATATTACAGAATTTTTCCTAAAGATCCTTTTTTCCTGAGGATGATGTCCACTTTTAGTCTTGTATGAAAAGCCTTTGTAAGGAACTTATCTTACTCTTATCTCCCTATAGAGTAGAGACAAAGGCACCTTAACATACTGATTCAGATTTTAGAATATTAGATAACTACAACCATCTCTGCTGACTGAAGATAGTCAGATTAAATCTGAAACTAAAATTATTACACTTCGTGTCTACTGCTAAGGTTATTTTTTTTAATGTGTCCCTGTTTTTTTCCAAATTTGAGTATTCAATTTATTTTCCTTTTTTTTCACCCAGTTACTATGAGATCCTTATATAGTTTTTCATTTTTACCTAAATTGGACACCCTTGAATAATTTTATGCTGTGTACAAACTCTGCTAATTTCTGCCTAATTCTCCATACATTATTTATTAACATGTTGAGAGTGCAGACATGTAGACTATATTTATATGCAAAAATAAAGAGGACCTGGCATGACCTCTAGCCAATGGCTGACTGACTGACCTCCACACTGTTGAAAGTTAAGTTTTCCAACAGTAAATTTGGTTTTCACAGAGCAGTTGGAGCGATCTGGTCCAAAACAGGAGTGAATTCATATTTAAGCAATGTATGGTTGGCCAAGGGTCTAGTATAATCTCTTTCTGTGGTCCCCATCTACCTAGCAGGCTACATGGAAATACAAAAACTTGTAGTATCCAATTGGTAGCTTTCCTCTCTTTTGAAAATTGAACTTTTTTTTTTCTGTATCTTTTGTTCTGCATTTTTTAATCTGTTAATAATCCTGAGAGAATATTCCATTCTATTCCATTGGACACTACTACCAGGGACAGTGTTGAAAGTTTTTGAGAAACCAGGTATGAACTGCATATTCATCCATAGGCTCACTGACCCTAATAAACTTCTGAGGTACAACTTTCTCCCACAGGAACTATATTAAGTCTTTTCAAGATAGCAGTAATAATGAGGTAAAGAAAACACCGAAGCTGTCAAAATGCCACCTTAAATAATATGTTTAAAAACTGTTACTGTATGATAAGCAGCACATGCACATCAACTGTACATTATTAATTTTGGACCTTCGGAGATTTTACTTTACTGTGATAAGATATCTATCAGCCTGAATGTAAATGATGTAAATTGCAAATGGAAGAGATGGATAAGAACAGATTCCAGGAAATTTTGACCAGATAAACATAGCTTTTTTAAATACAAGTCAAGATTATTTCTAATTCTGAAACACCATAAAACACAAAAGAACACATGATAGATCAGGTAAATCAAATAAAATTAAATAATTTCTTTTCTATGGAAATTTCATTTTTATAAACTAATATTTAGGGCCTTGTATCAATATTTTTGGAAATGCCATCAGAAAATGTTTTCAGGAAACAATTTTAGGTCAAAAAGAAAGAGTTAGCAAACATTGGAAGAAGTAATCACTTATCACAGTATATAATCAGGATATGGAGTTTTCTTCTTAACATCTTCATTTTCTCTGCCCATATTGATGAACACAGATGTTTGCTGTGGGTTTCTTTTTTTTTTTCTTTTTCTTTTTTCTTTTCTTTTTTTCCAGAATGAGCATTGTTTTGAATTTGGTTTTGTTTTTAAGTATGAACACAGTTTTGAGGTCCATTATTTATTAAAGAATAGACAATTTTACACAACTATCTGGAGACTTATAACCCCTTTGATAAACTTGCCCCAGTCTTACTATGGTTTTAAGCACTCAAATCTCGGAAAGTTTTGGTAAAACAGTGGAGTTCTATCAATGTATTTAATAATATATAAGTATAGGTTTTATTATTATTTTTTTAACTATTCTGTTAGTTTCCATTGGAGAAGAACTGGCTGTTAATTAAACAAATCAGAAAATCTTTAAGGTCTGAAGAAAATACTGCTTACATTAATTTAGGAAGTTATAAGTTAAGGCATGAATCAAACTGTCCTGAGAAACACCAGCCAATCTAGGCATGATCCTACCTATTTAGGTAGGATTTCTCTTGAATTTTTATGAAAAGGCTATAAAAAATGAGCTTTTGACTAGAGTCTTTACCAGAGTAAATCTACTAATTGGAGCCGTGCGTGTTGTCAACATTTACTTTTTTTTTTTTTTTAATTCTCCAGTTAACAGGTGACAGATAAAATCATCCTTTTCCATTTTAGGAGACAGTATTAGCAATATTGTTTAAGATTCAAAAGAAGAGTAAACACAATACCTGAAGAATCTGTCTTTATTTTACTAGTAGACAAAGTAAGTTTTTGTATAATAGAGGGTATATTAGAAAATTGATATTCGTATGATAGGACTCCAGGTAAGTACCACATTTGCTCCCACCAATCTCTTCTGTGTTTCTTCTGTACATTTCTACTGAAAGTTTATTTTTTGGGCATTTTCTTGGAGTAATCCAAGGCTTTATTTCATCAGTAATGAAGTCTCTTGTTACAGTCCCAATGTCATCTAGAGAGCAGGATTTCTGAAGAGTGAGCAGAGCAGCTGTTGCCTAGTAGGGAGGAAAATCAATGACTTGACACTTGGCAGCTGCAAATTTGTATACAGTTTAATAGTTGAAAGGCAGTGTACAAGAAAACTGCAGGTTGCTCACCACCTGGGACCAGCACACCTAGGTTTTGTAAATTACTGTGGCTTAATCAAAAAGGGGTTCTTCATTTTCATAATAATAAATTTTAAAAGGTCTCCTTTTTTTTCCTTATTCCAGACACAAATTCTAGTTTTTAACATTCTGAAGTTTTACTGAATGTCAGATATATAAACAGTATGTAAATGTATGTGTACATATATACTTTTAGTTTTGACTTCATTGGGAAAACACAATTCCTGTTTAAATAAATAGGACCTGCATAAACTAATGTTTAATAATTGTAGGAAAAGAAAGCTTGAAGGAAACCTTGATGAAACCATGATATCTACTGTGATTTTGACAAAGCTGGAGAGAGGATTAATTGCTAGAATAGGAAATGCTTAAAAACAAAATCACTGAACAAACATTTTCATTTATATAAAGCATGCTGCTTCTAGTTGTTGTTGATAAATTACGTGTTCACACTTGGATTAACTTTATTTTGTTACCAGGGTTGATAAACAGCAGAACAAAGTCTGAATGTGAAGTAAAACTTAATTGTTCAATACTGTAATTTTCCCTGATACCAGTAGGTGGTAAATTTTAACAATAGTGCAGAAATATATTACCTACAGTCTCATACCATTGTAGGAAAATTCAGGGGGTCTTACTCAAATGAAAGCATATTTTCATTATTATTTAATGACAACAAAATTGGAGGTGTTGAGTTCTAAAAATATAACATTAAAAGTGTAAGGATTGGTGCCTTTGTAACTGTCATAATTTTTCACTTAGGCTGCAAAACTTTATTGAAATCAGTGGACTTTCACAAGGGGGATGAAATTGACATAGGATCTGAAAAAGGGCCATAAACTAATGTGTAATATTAAAACCAGTGAATTCTTTAATACATGGTAAATCCTACTACACTGTATTTATTTTGATTACTTTATTCTCAAGAGTGACTAGTATGACCTAATTTAGTTCAGTAATTAAAAATGGTTATGAATACTATTAACTTTCCCTTTTTCYTAGGTGTACTATCAGTATATTAGGATTTTGAGACTGACTCTTGAAAATTGTTCTCGTTAAAATTGTTAAAATCTTTATTGTTATTATCCTTTTTATATGTCTGTGACTCATTTGTAAAATGAAACAGCAAACATCTGTCAATGACAACAATTTTACGTCTTCTAACTCTCCACTTATCAGTTTTCTTCTGTTGCCAAAAGTTATAATGAATAGCCTCAGCCTAGCGAACATTGCACTAATATTTTTCTGTAAGATCATCTTAGTATCCTAAAGGGAACTGGTTGTGAGAAAATGCAGGAGAAACTTGGATGGCTTATAACTTTTGAAATGAACTGATTGATCGAAACTAATTGCAACCAAAGGTTGTCACAGAGACTTCCTGCAAGGGGTCCTAAATGGTCTACATAAAGTAGATAAATGATGTGTTGTATAAATGAAGGAAAAGGAAACTACATTCATGTACTGAAGTGATGACAGCTATGTAACTACCTAGAGAGATGAGAGATAGAAGGATCATTCTTCTCTGTCATGTCACCCGCTATGCAGTAGGCACAATCGAAATAGCAACATCACTTCCACTCAATGCAAATATTCCTTTGAGTTCTGCATACACTTTAGCATTTGCACATCCTGATTTGGGAACTTTTTGTCATTCTCATTTCTTAGGTACTGAATTTTCAATATATTGCTCTCACTTTCTCATTCACTGCAAACTTTCTTATCATGATGTTTAGACATTAAGAAGGTCAATATATTGCTACTCATATATCTCGTCCAGTCACTTTCTGGGGATGTTTTAGTTGTCCATCATTTATAGTTAGTTGTGATATTTATATCGTATATCTGCAAAATTTATATGTGCATAAGACTTTGATACTTTTCTGCTGAAAAAATCTCTTAGATTTTCTGTAGTTGTATACAAATGTGACACTTTTTAATTGTAGATGAATACGTTTACTGTCCTACCTGAAGCTTCAGCTCCAACACAAAGTGATTATACAACACTCTGCTTCCATTTAAAAGGAAAGAAAAATACCAACCCTTAAAAATATGAAAACAGTGAATCTTAAAAGGCTAAGACCCTTTATTCAAATACAGAACCTTTAATTAGTTAAGGCAAAGAATAATTTGAAGTCTGATATGTGAACATTTGAAGTTAACAGTTTTCTACCTGCTTTTATTCTTTCCCACTTTTCAATTCCATGCCTCCTCAGACGTATTTCACAAGGTGTCCCACCTGCACTTACTACCTTTCAGTGAAATCTAAACAGAAGAAAGCATACAGCATGTATTTAAAATATTACAATAGGAAATTCACCTGAGTAACATACAAAAGTATTTCCAATTGGATCTCAACAATAGGTTTTTAGGCTTATCAGGCATCACCTACTTCACAGGGATATTTTTACTACTGTAATGTCAAAAACAAGCTTTACAGTGAGGCAGCCTTCCAAAATCACAGTTTTCTGAAAAAGACTGAAATAGTATTGGCTTTTCCTTTTTTAATATATTGGGTGGAAGGTCCCCAGGTCCTGGCAGGGGGGTGCTGCAGGGGTGGCCTCTGTAAGGACAGGCCGGGACTGCTCCGTGCTGGACACAGCTGGTTCCAGCCAGCTCCAAGGGACCCACTGCAGGACACAGCTGAGCCCTGCAGCCAAGGTGGTGGTGCCTTGGGAAAATCTTATTTAAGAAAATATATTTAAAAAAACATTTTAAAAATGCTGCATGGCAGCTGTGAGAGAGAGGAGTGAGGAAAATGTGAGAGAAACAGCCCTGCAGACAGCAATGTAGGAGGAGGAGGAGGAGGAGGAGGTACTCCGGGTGCAAGAGCAGAGATTCCCCTGCAGCCTGTGGAGGACCCACACTGGAGCAGGGGAAAAGTGCGAGGAGGAAGGAGCGGCAGAGAGGAACTGTTATGGACTGACTGCATCTCCCATTACCCATCACCCAGTGCTGCTCTGGTCGGGGAAGGCAGAAGAGTCAGGAGTGAAAGAGTGAAGTTGAGCCTGGGAAAAAAGGAGGGGAGGGGTTAGTGGGAAGGCGTTTTAGTTTTTGTCTTTGCTTCTTACTGTCCACCTCTATTTTAATTGGCAAAAAATTAAATTAATTTTCCGCAAGCCAAGTCTGTTTTGTGCATGATGGTAATTGGCAGGTGATCTCCATGTCTTTATCTTGACCCATGAGCTTTTCCATCTTATTTTCTCCCCCTGTCCTGTTGAGGAGGGGGAGTGAGAGAGCAGCTGGGTGGGTGTCTGGCAGCCAGCCAAAGTCAACCTACCACATTTAGTCATTCMGCATGCATTTGAAAGTAATTTTCATGCTTTTCCTGAAATTTTGAAAATGTGTTTTTATGAAATTTCTATATTTTTAAAAAAAGACTGCAGGTGAGGTTTCTGAAAATATAAATTCTTGAATAGTGTCAAAGATTACCCTGACTTCTTTCTAGCTAATACCCCAGAAAACTTGATATCCCATTGTCCAGGTCATATCTGCCAGCCTTGTGGAAATAAGTGGGACAACATAAGGCATCTAAAAGATCTCTAGATGCTTATGTTTATGCATCTGACTACAGTCCTTGGGTCGGAATTCAGGTCCAGATTGTCTACAGATAGTGATAGGTTTTTAGACTCCTTCACAGTCAGTGAAGATTTGGTCAATGAAATCTGAGCTAGTCAACTGAGTAACTAGGTGACTTCATGGGCTGTGTTGACTGTGATAAGCACTTAGACATGATATTTAGGACTCAAATCAGTTACCTACTTCTAGGTACCTAATGTCATCTGAGCTTTGTTAGGATGATCAAGACGTCTCTAAAGGGCTAAAGATGTGGCACAGGAACTGTAGGAGACACACTTCCTCCTGGACCAACACCTTGAAAACAAGAAGGATACATTTGGGCAACTTAAATGGCAATCCTGTTTATCTTTAGGCAAGTGAAGCTCACAAGCAGACACCTACATTAAGATGTTTACAGTTGTAGTTCTGGCCAACATTGGAGTCACTGCAAATCCCCTTTCTCCCTAGACTTTCTCCTGAAAATAGAGGGGGAAGGATAAAGCTCTAAGCTTAATTTTAATCTTGGCAGTATCAGAAATTGAACTGAAAAAACACTAACATACACTGAAATTATTTATTAGTGAATCAACAGACAGTGAAGATGGAATATTACCAGTGATATTATTCTGAGGTTATGCTAATTTCTTAAAATGTCTTACTGACATTTAGGATACAATACATTTTGTTGAACTTAGGAAGTAGCACAGATGTACGTACCTCAAAATAGATACCCAAGGCTTATTTTATAATTAATGAGGAGAAAGAATCACTTATAAGGTATCATTTATTTTATTCTCATACATGGTGGATAAATCATACCCTAAAAATGTCTATTTCCCTTCAGTAGCTCTAACAGAAGCCTAAAGATATCACCTAAGGTATACACATTTACATAACAGATGACTAAAATTAGGTGAGAGGGATTTCCCTCAAAAATTACCATCATTGTGGATTGATGGTAGTGTGTGTAGCTTAACCCTGAAATCTGAAATCTCTAGTCAGTGCATCAGAGTCTAGCTCTTTCATTTTTAGTTCAGATAATTCTAAATAGAAAACCTCTGAAAAGTAACATTCATGTTATATGTTACTACTGCTTCAGCAGAAATACACTGCTCTATACACATTGACAGTGAGAGGCAAGAAAAGTAAACAAAGCAATAAAGTACAAAGGTTAAATGTAAATGATGTTAGAATTTRCAGCAAAAGAACACTGATACACAATCAGCTATTTTAATTTAAATATTACTATTATTTCTAGTGCATTCATAGGCAAAAGGCTGATGTCATGGGCAAAATAATGAATATAGGAAGAAGTTCCTTCTGTGATCATACCAGTAATGCTGATCCATAGTTAAATGCATATACATTCTTCAGTCAGAACAAGAAATGTTACATTTTGACATTTTTAAATCAATAATTTAGCACATACAATCAAAACAGATGTTTAAGCTTCTGTGTTTGCTAGGAAAAACCTACCATTTCTAAGAAGCTTATTTTTACCACATGTGATCGTTTCCTCTTCAGTTAAGATTTACTTTAAAAAATATTAAATAAATCATAATTAAGGATGCAATGGTCTTTCACAAACAGAACAATAGCTTACAACATATTTTGCCATATTCAGCTAACGTGAAAAGAATAAAAACCAGTGTAAATAAAACTAAGACTTATGTAGCAAAAGTACTCATCTTGATAATCAGTTACAAATTTTGTTTTCATATAATGCAACATCTACTGAACTGCACAAATGAGTTCAAGATCTTTTAACATCTGGAGAAGAGTTAAATCTAGCTGCACATTTTTTTCCTGAAGAATCACAATTACAACAGTTGAAATCTACAAGCAGAGGCTGTAACTGTCAAGTGTTAATTAAATCAGTTCAGAAATGCAACTTAACAAAGACCAGGTAGCAAGAAATTACTTTGGAAAACTGAATTTATTTCAACCTGAATATAAGATAATTGTTTTTTCGCTTTAGAATAGACTAAGTATACAATTTAAACTTAAAGTGTTTCTGACTTTTGCATTGAACATCATAATTAACAGTGCTTGTAACAATAATTCAGACTATTACTTTTTCTTGGGCTATTTTCACTGTTTTTAATGACACTTCATGAAAGTGTGAATACAGGTGACTGACTGCATCTCAAGAACAGCAGTTACTATTCATTCTGGGAAAAAAAAAAAAAAATTAGAACATTCTTGTGACTTTAGAAGCTCCATAAAACAGGGAGATAAATATTGTTTTGTACATGGAGCAAGATGTCCTTGTCTATGCTAAATACACTTTAGGCAATAAAGAAATATTTCTCAAATCGCAAAACATATTCTGAAACACTACATATGCAAAATGCCTCACCTTTCTGATTTAATGAAGGCTGGAATTCATTACATCTAATTTAGTGCTGCCTCCCTGGAAAGTAGGAATGTGAAGAAGCGTGATCTAGTTTGCCTTGCATAACTACTTAATTTTTCTAAATACTTAATGGAGGGATTCAGGTACTCCTGCAAGTTCTAGTTGGCTGGATATAGATAACCATTAGAACATGTTTGCCATTCTTTGCCTTGCCATTCCCTTGAGAATGGCACATTCTCAAAAGCTAAGTGGCCAATGAGGCAAAGAATGCTGGTGCTTATGGCAACTATCCAAACATACAAGGCTATGAGTTTTAGGTTCTCTTGATCCTGATGGGAACAATTTACCTTTGGGGCGGATTAAGATATGCTACCAATACATTGCTGCATTCCAGGAAATTTTCTGGGTTACCAGTGGAGGAGGTTCTTCTTACTTTGACCCTGTGAAGCAACTTTCAGAACGGTCTGTGCCAACTTGAGCATTCTGCAGATGTGTCAAAATGGTAAAGCATTTGCTGTGGTGTTCTGTTCCATAAAATTATTAGTGCTTTGGTAAGCAGAGACTTACAGCTGGTCCTCTTTCCTTCAGATCACTGCTAACTCCAGGTGAGCTAAACCAGATCAGAAATACTAATGTTCCCCATGTCCAGAATAGAACAAAATGATTATATTTATAGTAAAATTTTCACTGATTAAAAAAATAGAAGAAACTGAAGAGTAAGATTACTTAAGCTATTTATAACAAGATTAAATCTGAACTTTCTTTGTGCCAACCATCTGGCTTATTAACCCTGACCAGAAGGAAACAGTCCTTGTTCTATGAGAGCAAATATTACTTTATGAAATCAGATGTGATCCTGTTGTTGGTGAATTAACATGTTCTTGACACAATGAAATATAAAATTCTACTTTTTCTCTTTAGTAACCATACAGTTATTGCTTTTTTATCAGGTAGATTTCTAGCAAATTAAAATACTTTAATATGTAGCCTAACAAGCATTAGAGCTAATTCAAAGGGGAGGCAGGGGATGTCTGTCCACACAGTCAGGTGTGGAGGAACATAAGAAAGACTTCTGCATTTTCTCAATAGGAAAACATGCAGATTCTGCCTTCTTATGTGACTCAATCTTCATTTTGCATATTCCTGTCTGAAGAAACTGAACATTACACTTTCTTTGTCCTACGCATTGACAGGTATATGTGGCACAAGCACCTAAAACTTGTTTGCTGTGGAACTRGCAAAGCATGTGAATTAATCTCCTCAGAAAATGTGTTCATGATTATGGATAGATGCCTACTAAATCATCCATTGTAAGTCATTGTTCATTGTAAATCTAATGGGCTAGTAACTCACAGCCCACTTAGGCTGTTAGGATGTTCATGATGAAGTCCAATTTAAAATAAAATAGAATTAAGTACTATGAATTTTAAATTGTGTGAATAATGATACAACTAGAATATTAATGGCATTTGTATCAAACAGTGTAAATGTGTGACAATAAACTGCCTGCCTCCTGGAACCTAGCCTCCTTGTCTTCCTTGCCAACTGTCACAGCCTTCACCCTTTCTGTCACTGGGCTGATGACAAAAGAAATTTACTCCCCAACTTGGAATTGTCTGATTAATCCTTGCATGCTGCTGGCTGCTGAGGCAGCTGCAGATTCTCAGCCTGTTTGTATGACATTCTACCGCATGATGTCAATCAGATGATACTATTTCATGAAACAATAAGGAAATATGAATAACTAATAAGTTTGCAACAAAAAAATACACACACCTACACAATACTGTGTTTAGCTAATACATCTGCTCTTATCTCATGGACAGTTTCAGAAATAGGTGAGAGGCAATCTTACTATGTCTGACTATCTGTTCTCACTTTTGAGTGCCCTAACTCAGGAGTCTTTTCTTCAGTGGTTAAAGAAGAGGAGTTGGGAGAGAAGGTTGACCTCTCAAGAGTGAAGGAAAAAGAATTATGTAACAACAATGCCTATCTACCTGCTTTCCTGTTAATTCCCCCCTCCACCCTTCCTTCTTTTTCTTTTTTTTTGGTGGAGAACTGCAGGTTTGACTGCACATCAATGTTCGGAAATTATTTTTTATCTGATGGTCTCTTTCTCCGGTTTTTCTGTTACAGAAATTCTAACTATACTCAGGAAAAAGGCAAATCAAATCCTCACATATTATATGAAGGGCAGCACAGGGTGAATATAAATGGGCACAAAGCTATGGGAATGGGAGCCTGGAGAAGGATCACAGGTCAGCAAGAGAGTGCCTGAAGAGCAGCACAAAGGAACTCCAGCCAGTAAGACAGCTTCATCAGGGGCCCAACTTAAATGCCTCTATGCAAACATACGTAGCATGGGGAATAAACAAGAGGAGTTAGAGACGTGCACACGCCTGCAGGGCTACAACCTTATCAGCATCATGGACACCTGGTAGGATGGCTCCTATAATTGGAGTGTTGGAATGGAAGGATACAGGCTCTTTAGGAAGGACAGGAAGAGGAGATGAGGAAGCAGTGTTGCCCTCTATGTCACTGAGCAGCTGGAGTGCATGGAGCTCTGCCTGGGGATGGATGAGGAGACGACCGAGAGTTTATGGGTCAGGATTAAGGGAAGGCGGGGACAGGTGACATTTGAGTGGGGGTCTGATACAGGCTACCCGACCAGGAAGACCAAGCAGATGAGGCACTCTATAGACAGACAGGAACAGCCTCACGATCACAAGCCCTGGTCCTCATGGGGGACTTCAACC
>JAYKAV010001499.1:695971-724743 GCA_035582835.1 Phoebastria nigripes | reverse complement strand
TCCAAACTATGCTATGATTCTATGATTTTCAAGTATGTTTACTAATTTTATTTAATAACTTTTTGAAGCGTTCAGTTTTTGAGGTATTTTTAACCTATTTTTCAATTAAATGTGCCTTTGAAATATATTGAGATTTATATTTTAGTGGAATGCTCAAGGTCACATCCAGTGGTGGAGAATACAGGTGCCAATTTCACAGCCCACTACTCAGATCACCAGACCACACTCCTAATAGTTTTTGTAGACAAAGAGCAACAAAGTTTATTAGATGGTAACTGGGTACCATAATGTGCAATTTATTTTGGTATGGATTTCCTGTTATAATGACAAGATTATCTGGCAAAGTTATATTCCAATTGTTAGTGCTAAATGAATATAACTGTAACTACAGTGAATAGGTTTTTAGTTTAATAAAAAAAATTGTGTTTGTGTTGCATAGATAAAATTTACATACATATTCTTTTATATGGTAAGACCAACATTTATCAGTTCTTAGGGTTTTCAGTTTTTCCTCTAAATCTTGTTTGTTTTTTCCAAATTGTGACTTAAAGACTTTAAGTTCTATCTGAACCTGAGCATTCTTTTTCATTAAATCCAAATATTTTATTTTAATTCTGAGTAATGAGCAGCATATTTTTGTAGTTTCACCGCACTTTTTACATTAGAAGAAAAGACATTTGTTCTTTATAACTTTTTCTTTAAGTTACTACATCTAAGATGTAGAGCAAATATTCCACAAAAAGGTTTTATGCTTAATGTTGAATAAATGGGGACATTTCACTACGTTGATTTGTGGTCTGACAACTCCAGACTGAGGGCAACTTCATGGCATTGTGTCTGAAAATTTCATAGATGAATTTAATATGTTGGTGAATGGATTCATTAAATCAAGAGATTAAATTAACTGTTCTTAAATAAAATAAAATAATTAAAATAAAAAAGTAATATTTAGTATATAATGAATCCATGCATTTTATGTCTTTGAATGCAAATGCACTTAATAAACTTCTGAAATATGTAATTCATAATGAGTTTGTAAGTCTGATTAGCAAATCATAGAGTTCTTTTTAATTTCATTGGTTTTTGAGATAATTTGATTTACAAAGCACTAAACATTTTATGGCTATCTTTAGTAACAATTTCTACTAATGAGGATCAACTACTAAGAATCATAGAATCATAGAATCGTAGAATCGTAGAATCATAGAATAGTTTGGGTTGGAAGGGACGTTTTAAAGGTCATCTAGTCCAAACCCCCCTGCCGTGGGCAGGGACAATCTTCAACTAGATCAGGTTGCTCAGAGCCCTATCCAACCTCACCTTGAATGTTTCCAGGGATGAGGCATCTACCACCTCTCTGGGAAACCTGTGCCAGTGTTTCACCACCCTCATTGTAAAACATGTCTTCCTTATGTCTAGTCTAAATCTACCCTCTTTTAGTTTAAAACCATTCCCCCTTGTCCTGTTGCAACAGGCCCTGCTAAAAAGTTTGTCCCTGTCTTTCTTATAAGCCCCCTTTAAGTACTGATAGGCTGCAATGAGGTCTCCCCGGAGCCGCCTTTTCTCCGGGCTGAACAACCCCAACTCTTTCAGCCTTTCTTCATAGGAGAGGTGTTCCATCCCTCTGATCATTTTCATGGCCCTAAGAATATCAGTATATTAGCAGCTAAGAATATATAACAAGCTAAGAATATCAATAAAATCAGAGCCAGCAAGGACATTATGTCACACTGACAGGATAGAAGCATTGGAACAGGCTGCCCGGGGAAGTGGTTGAGTCACCATCCCTGGAGTTGTTTAGAAGACATGTAGATATGGTGCTTAGGGACATGGTTTACTGATGGACTTGGTAGTGCTAGGTTAATGGTTGGACTCAATGATCTTAAGGGTCCTTTCCAACCCAGATGATTCTATGATTCTATGATTCCAGGACTCTCATTCTCCAAGAAATGCCATCTAGCTGGGTCTGAAGGCAACCATAGCCTTCTCCTTCCTTTGTTCATCTCTCCATGGAATATTTGTTGCTTTTTGTTCATACAGCAATGCTTTCCTGCATGATGATCATAGAATTATAGAATGGTTTGGGTTGGAAAGGACCTTAAAAGATCACCTTGTCCAACCCCCTTGCCATGGGCAGGGATATCTTTCAGTAGATCAAGTTGCTCAAAGCCCCGTCCAACCTGACTTTGGACACTTCCAATGATGGGGTATCCACAACCTCTCTGGGCAACCTGTTCCAGTGTCTCACCACCCTCATAGTAAAGATTTTCTTCCTTGTGTGCAATCTAAACCTACCCTCTTTCAATTTAAAACCATTGCCCCCTGTCCTGTCACTACAGGCCCTGGTAAAAAGTCTCTCTCCGTCTTTCTTATAGGCCCCCTTTATATATTGAAAGGCCACAATAAGGTCTCAGCAAAGCCTTCTCTTCTCCAGGCTGAGCAACCCCAGCTCTCTCAGCCTTTCTTCATAGGAGAGGCGTTCCATCCCTCTGATCATTTTCATGGCCCTCCTCTAGACCCACTCTAACAAGTCCATGTCTTGGGCTGGTGGCCCAGAACTGGATGGGGTGGGGTCTCACCAGAGCAGAGTAGAGGGGGAGAATCACCTCCCTTGACCTGCTGGCCTTGCTTCTTTTTATGCAGCCCAGGATATGTTTGGCTTTCTGGGCTGCAATCACACATTGCTGGCTCATGTCCAGCTTTTCATCCACCAGTATCCCCAAGTCCTTCTCCAAAGGGCTGCTCTTAATCCATTCATCCTCCAGTCTGTATTGATACTGGGGATTGCCGCAACCCAGGTGCAGGACCTTGCACTTGGCCTTGTTGAACTTCACGAGGTTCACATATGCCCACTCCTCAAGCCTGTCAAGGTCCCTCTGGATGGCATCTCTTCCCTCAAGCGTATCAACTGCACCACTCAGCTTGGTGTCATCCACAAACTTGCCAAGGGTATGCTCAATCCCACTGTTTATGTAATTAATAAAGGTATTGAACAGTACTGGTCCCAGTATGAACCCTTGAGGAACACCACTTGTTGCTGATCTCCATTTGGACATAAAGCCGTTGACTGCAACTCTTTGGATGCAGCCATCCAGGCAATTCGTTATTCATCTAACAGTCCGTTCATCAAACCCATATCTCTCCAATTTAATGGCAAGGATGTTGTGGGGGACTGTATCAAAGGCCTTACAGGAGTCTAGGCAGATGATGTCTGCAGCCCTTCCCTTATCCACTGATGCAGCACTCCATCGTAGAAGGCTACTAGATTAGTCAGGCACGATTTGCCCTTTGTGAAGCCATGTTGGCCGTCTCTAATCACCCCCCTGTCTTCCATATGTTTTGACATATCTTCCAGGAGGATCTGTTCCATGATCTTCCCAGGCACAGAGGTGAGGCTGACTGGTTGGTAGATCCCAGGGTCCTGTTTACCCTTTTTAAAAATGGGAGTTATGTTTCCCCTTTTCCAGTCACTGGGGACTTTGTCTGACTGCCATGACTTTTCAAATATGATGATGGTAAAGATATGGCAATGTGGGTCAGTTTGTATTTAGTCATGATAATTTTTTTCATTTGAAATGAAAAGATATGTTCAGATTTCTGGTAAATATAACTGCACAAATGAGGGATAGGTATGCAAGCTGAATCTGTGTAGATGTGTATGCCCTATTATGTCATATTAAGGTAAAAAATATATAATTTAGAGTAGGTGATAAATTAAGACAATATTTAGATATCAGGTAAAAAATTCAAGTCAACCATGGGAAGATATTTGGAAGAACACCTAATCTCCACACCACTCCTGATATTAACAGTAATATTTTCTGACCTACCATGTGCTGACTCTAGCAAGTGCTCCTGTTCTGAAGATGATCTTCCCACACACAAAATGAAATAATCAAAAGTAGCATGAAATTCTGAGGCTGTGGTCTATGTTGGAGACTGTGTATGTTTATCCCAGAAAAGAGTAATGTATATAAAAAGATGCTCTCATTTTCATATTAAATAATTCCATTTATCTCCCCTGGCATGTCTCGAAGAAGCACAGAATAATAATCTGAAGTTCAAATAAAGTATTGTCAAGAATGTCCATAAAAATCAAAGAGAATAGATGACATGCATCCTAGAAATGCCTGAATATAACTCTATATTGCCTTCTTTCTCTCCTTCCTCTTCTCTCCATCTGTTGTTTATGCTGTAATTTTTGCTTCAGCAGTGGAATTGCATGKTTTTTCTTTGATTTCTGTGGGTCAGTTATGATAGCCTTTCTGATTTAAAATACCTTATTCATGAGTTGTCTTTTTTATTTCAATGAGAGAAATATCTGTCCATATAAGCTAGTATTCAACTTGCTTGTTTTTGAGCAATGTATTTTCTTAGCTTTTCTTATTACTGTATGCTCATAAGGACTGACCTTATTATTAAGTCCTATTCAGATTTCAAGTGAATAAAATAAAAAATAATAATATAATGATTAATATCCCCAAGCCTTCTTTAGTTCTTCTTTTCTTAAAAACCAAAATGCAACCAAACGAAACCCACTCTTTCTATTTCTTTAATTGACTAAATGAATCTGACCTCACCCTTTAGCTTAATTTCTAATCATACCATCATTACCTTAATGTTTCATAAGAGATGATATTTTTTCACTTTTTCATTTATGTCAATATCCTTGAAAATTCCTGCCAATCTGTTCATGTATCCATGCTGCAGATGACACACTTCTGTATTGTGAGGAGAGCACAAGAAGGATTAATATCATCCTGAATTCAAGGTTAATGTCTTACACGAAAACTGGACAGAATGACAGGTCAGCTGTTCAACAACCACTTATCATCAAATTTAGACAACACAGTATTCCCATAAATAGCAAAATAGTACCCATGTGTGTCCATGAATTTACAATTTTTTTCACTCTAATTACATGTATTCTCCAAGTAACTGGTCTTTTCATTTACCACAAAGTTTCCCCTTATAATCTTATTTCATATCTGACAAGGTAATCATGTTGCTAAATCAGCTAAATAGTTGCTTTATGTTAGTCTTTATACATGTAAACTAACACAAATGTTAGTTAATATTTTCTACATTAGATTTGGATATTAGCACTCTTACCAATCACATAGAAACATAGCTTTTATTATTTAAACATATATCATTAAGAAGTGGTTGCATTGCTGAACACTTATGGAAGAATTCTAAGATTGTCAAAATTGTTTCTTCACTTCATCTCAAGGTCTCTTAACCTTCAGCTAGATTTATACTCATGAATTAATGAGATGATGCAGAAAAATCMACCCATAAACTGTGTTTTGAGATTATTCAGGCATCCCACCTGTGGGTTTTTGGGGGTTTTTTGCCAGCAATAATTATTCCTAAGTGGAGTTCCAAAACCATTAAAACAAAATKATTCTCACCAGCTTTCTTTCAATAGTATTAAGGACGTCCCAGCACAATGAAGAGAAGATTCCATTTTAGCATCTTAACTCATTTATCTGTGCTTGCTAATTGACCCAAATTGCTTGTATTCTTGTGAGCTATAGTGCATTCTCATAAAGTTTGCACTTTACAGAACAGGCATGTTCTTTCTCCCAAATGTGTGGCTATGTTCAGATTTGCTTAACAATTTAAAACCACTAAAGAAGTTGGAAGTGAAAATTGTTTCAGTGGAAATAGATTGTTTCTTTTAAAAAGTGTAATTACCTGTGCATAAGCATAARGTTTTCATACGATCCAAATACCACTTAAAAATGGGCCTTAACTGATACTCAGCTGGACACTCAGCATAAAGGAGATTTCTACCCAAGACATGGAACACTCAAGTATTATCTGGGTATGCAAATTACTTTCTCTTTCTTGAATTCTTTTGTGTAGAAATCAGTTCAGCTCTTTAGATGTCTTTCTACTTAATCTCAAGAATTGCTTAATTAGGAAATGACAACATTCTTTTTATTGATATTCTTTTCAATTATATGTATCTGCCATATCTGAAAAGTGGGATAACATGAAGAATATATTACATGATATAAAGAATATCAGCAAGATAAGCTTAAAATTTAATTTTGATGTCCTATTTCAATGAATAAACTGAGTTTGACAATCATTAACCTACAACAGAAATGACTGACACACATTAACAACTACAAACAGCATCCCTAAGACTATGCTTGTTAAAGAAAATGCTGGGATGATGTATTAAAGTTAATCAATGTAAGCACTGAAAAGAGGCCCTAAATTTGCTGATCTGTGCATTCTAACTTAAGCTGAGAATTTTTTTTCTAATTTATTCATTGAATTTCACCTCTCCCTGTTCTTGAGTTCTCTGCKGGCAAATTAGAATACTCTCAAATGCATTAATCATTTCCAGCATCCAGAAAATATTTTTTGTGAATTATTTTTGTCTGTAAACAATTTAAAAGTAGTGTGTAAAAAAATTAATATTTAGAATTCAAATCAGTCTTGTCTGATTAGTTGATATGTGAATCTAAAACATAAATCAGCTTCTCAAATGCTTATAAATGTTTTCTTGTACCTGTCTGAAATGGTCTAGGCCAAATTTAGGTGCTTAATTTTGCATAAGTAGTAATCTTTTTAATTTATCATTAATGAGTTTTAGGATAAGTGAATTATTAACTCATTTTCATATTATGCTTTCTGCATTATAATAAAATAGTAAGTAAAATTTAAAATATTACATTGTTAACATTGCTAAGGGCATGTAGGAGCATTTAACTGGACTGTATGTATCAAATGAAAACTAAATATCAAATTAGTTAATCTAAAACTTTTTCCCTATAATCTACATATTTCTTGTTTTAAATCAAACTCACAGAAGTGTATATCATATCTAGTATGTTCTAGGAAATATACACTTGGATTTTACTTTCCTGTTGGGCATTGTTGACTATGTGAGCAAGATAGATTAATTAGCTAATAGTGAAATGTTAGTAAAAAAATTTGTTTGTTGTCTTTTAGTTTCTCTTTTTGCCTGCTATCAGCCTACAATTTACCTTCTTTAAGTATGTTCTCATTCAAGATTGGCAGGCACTATACGGTGAATTCAGCAGTACAACTGTTGCATTGCATGTAGATTTGTGTTACAATTCTTCAGAGTAAATCTGCCAAGACTATCTTTTTGTTAGACTTCTGTTTGTCTACATATTTATTGTGTTACTGTCTGTTGTTCCCTGTGAGGAAATTGTTCCCTGTGAGGGGAAAAAAAAAAAGCTTATTTATTGTCTGAGTTGTGCAATGCATCTGCTGTTTTCAAGTTCTCATGAGTGACTGGGAAAACAGCAATTTTAAGGATGTTTTACTCAGAAATTTTCTGAACATTTTTTATTCCTTTGAAAAAATCATCAGCAATGAAAAATAAAATGTAAAAAGTTTTGAAACTTGGTTAACATGTACATATGTGGAAGTTCAGCTGGTTATCTAAGAGGTACCCTTTCATTTGAGTACCTGTCTGGAAATATCAAACACACACACACATACAGAGAGAAATAAAATTTAAAAAGAGGTCGTTCCATATATGTATTTCTAAAAGGCCCTTAACATTTCAGAAAAGGTGATGTTTTGTATGTTTTTAAGTGCTGCTCATTTTTATGGCTGGACCAGTTCTCCCATACATGGTTAACAAAACTGATACAGCACAAAATTCATAAAAAATAAGTGTTGAGAATTTTTTTCTATTGTATAATGAAATAATAGAATAATAGCTACTCTACAAGATTGAAAAGAATGACAAAAACAAAGTTATGGTCAGTAAGAACACAGGACTGTAAAAAGCATGAAACATAGAAGCACATACTAAGGAAAATAAAAAGCTATCGTTTCTTTATATATAATAAAAGTCATCCAAAACATGTGGCAATTGACACCAGCAAATGGTCTGCTTAATCTGAAAAATGTATTTTACATTTGCTGTACAGACAAAAGTTTTAATACAATTAAGATATGACTGAAAAAAGAAAAGACATTTTGGTTCGCTATCTTTACCTACCTATGAATGTATCAAGTTATAGATTGTTGTTTAAATGCACTCTTAACTTTTTGGTGTCAAATATCTTGAAATCGTTTTGCTTTTGGCTCTGTTTTATCGGAAAAATAACTGGATACAAATAAAACCCATTGAAACAGTTCTTATCCTCTGACATTAAACTAAGAACAGCAACTCACTATGGGGCACTAAAAGACTCAGAATTGCAACAACAGGCAAAACATACTTTATTACTTCTTAGTGAAATACTCCTGCTCACAGGAACTGTTCGATGCCAGAATTGCAGCAAATAGAAAAGTGTAGTTTGGGATAACAGAAGTGATACCACTGTTTTGTGCTAGGCTATAACCTTTACCTATTTAAGAACAAACACAAACATTTTCATTCTGGAAGATGCGTTTTAAATAAATTAATACTTAAGAACATGTTCCCTAAGTATTTTTCCAATGGCCTTTGAATTTAAATTTGATTTAAGAAATACCTGCAAGAGGTGATACAAAGGATGGAGATATAGTACAAAATCAGTAATCTTTTGCTTTTTTATACCATCCAGTAATCCATCCATAGCAGTAAAGACATTTTTAAGACATAACTACTTAAAGCAACAATTTTGCTATTTGTAACATCTGAACAAGGACTTAGTCTAGTTTTCAGAATGCAATAATTCTTCACACATAATACTTGTTGGAAATTGCAAGACAGGATACACCTCTGAATAAGTTAACTATTCTGGATTCTGCTGTAATGCAAATAAGGTTTTTTTCTCCTTGTAAATTAAACTATAGGGATTTCCCTATAACTTGTGCATGTAACATATGCAAAATTGGCAGATGGATCTGTGAGGGAAGTTGGTAACTGTGATGTTGGCACTGTACCATTCACCCAAACACTGGAAGTCTTGTAATTAGCTTATAACTGATCATCTCATTAATATTTTATTCCAGTTCTAGGAAACATGAAAGGTCCCCTAACTCAGTCCTTAAAAACTTCAGTAGTGTTTGGACTGACAATGGAATATTTTTTTTTTCTTCTAAGAGTTTTTAGTCAAATTGGGAAGAAAGATTTTGAAATAAAATATAGTGGTATTCCATTATGTTTCAGTTTAAGTGAAAAAGTTCATTATAACTCATCAATGTAACTGCTATTATAAATTTCTCTCCCCTTATTTTTCATATTTGCCATTTTGTCCATTTTCCTTTTCTCATATTTCCTGCATTGTTCCCTAGTTTTGCAAAGATTTTCTGAGTTTCTGAATTTGTTTTTTTCTTTTGCCATCTATAAATCTTTTAAAAATAAACCTGAAAATATTTTGAAAAAAAGGAGTGAAAAAGAAGGCATAAAGAAAAACCTGGGTGACTGTTCACTTATTTCAAGTAAGTAAGCAAATCCCTCCATTAGAAACAAGCTATGATGATCAGAAAAAAAAAAAAAAATCAAATTTTGAACAGTCAGAAATCTTTGAGGGATTTTAAACAGTCATTGAAATTAATTCAAAATATAAATCTGTATTGGGTGTTTGGGGCCAGGTGCTGGCAGCGGGGGGGCTGTAGGAGCGGCCTCTGTGAGGTCTCACACACTAATGTGAGGAGGAAGGAGTACCAAAGACATCACTGACTCCRTGGTGTGTGTTTGTACTGACCCTAATCACCCATCCTCCATCCCACTGCACCACACAGGGGTGGGGAGAGGAGCTGGGAGTGAAAAAACAAAGTTGGCCATGGGAAAGGGAGGAAGAAAAGTGTTGTTTTAATACTTGTTTTTGTTTCTCACTACATGAATCTATTTTAATTGGCAAGAAATTAAATTAATTTTGCTTGAGTCTGTTTTGCCCATGACAGTAATTGGTAAACAAGCTCCCTGTCTTTATCATGACCCATGAGCTTTCTCAGCCTATTTTCTTCCCCATTCTGTTGAGGAGAAGTGAGAGAGCGGCTGGGTGGGTGTCTGGCTGTTAACCAAAGCTAAACCATCACAAAAGCTAACAATTATTTTCTGTCAAACTACATTGTATTTTACTCATTCAGTAACAGTTCATGTTGTTGTTGTTACTGGTGTTTATATTAACAGGAGAAACTTTCGTTATTTCTTAAACTCTGTTGTTAGGCAGCACAGTTTTTTAATTAGAAAGCTTGAGAGGTTGGAGTATTCTGACATGTTCCTTTGATTTCAGAGCAAAATTCTAGCCCTAACCGGTAGCTGAATACAAATAGGGCCCTTCACAGTTAATTTGGAGGTTTGGAGATTAAGAAACAGAAGAATTTTCTCACTTTTAATGTTTGCTGAGGCCCTAACACACTACATTGCCAGAGGCAAGTGGCAAACACTTTTTATCTGTGAGGAAAGCCTTCAAGCTGAATTTCTATTTAATCAAACTCAGTTTAACTGAAGCAGAGGTGTCAGAATGGACCAACAAACTGCATTCAATGAATGAGATTCATTCTAATATGCCCCTCTGAGTACTAGGAAAGAAGACCAAAGTCATTCCCTTTTGTCAGTCCCTTAAAAATTGCATTATCTTGCATCATTTTCCACCGTTATATGAGCTGCTTATACAGAACCTAGTCTGTCTGTCAAGATTAAGCCTGGACCCTACTGAAGTCAAAGCATTTTTAGCGGAGCAAATGTTGACACAGTTTTAACTGTTTATCAGGATCTTCCATTATATCTACGTTGTAAAGTAAAATACTTGATAAGACAATGTAAAAACTAATACACTGTAAAGATAGTAACTGTATCATATAGACTAAAAATATAATAATAATTCTTGTATTATGTAGTTCATTATTAGTCAGTCTTCCTTTCTTTTTTTTATTTGTTGTGGCAGTGTAAAAGGGTCCCAAACAGAAGGGCCTCATTGTGCCAGCAGTTGACATGTATGTCAGTAGAAACATATAACTTCTGATGAAATAATAAATGGCTTCCTATCTGTCATACCAGTCACACTCCAAGACAATGTAAGTGGCACTCACCTTCAAAAAATGAAATAATGATGTGATAAAGGAGGAAAGACAAAAATTACAGCTGTATATTTTTAATTAAATGGAATGTGATTCCAGAGAAACAGTTGGGATCTAGGATGTTAAAGTGTTCTTGCTATATGAAGGGGTGTTAAGAATTTCTAACTGTAGTCTTTTCTACAAAAATACTTCAATTTTCAATTACCTTCATCATATATGATTTTCTTCTTAATTGTTCTTACTGAAATTTGATCTTTTTGTGTTTTTAAATTTACCCTGTAACCTTTAAAAAGGATGTCAGATTCTTTTGTAAATTACTTCAATTTAAGCCTGGGGAAATTACAGTAGGTATAGCAGGTGGTAGTTAAAATGATTGTATGAAAGAATATTAAACATACAGACCTGATTCTGGAATGTTCAGAACACATCCTTTTCTCTATGTTTTCCACTCATCTACAGCAAGGCAGAAAACTAATGCACACTTCCTGGCACAGGGCCCAAGGGAYCTGAAGGAGAAGAGTCATGAGCATCTGGAGGCCAACGGTTAGATCAGCTGAGATAAAGTCTGAACCCACATTAAATGGAAGAAAC
The DNA here is from genome assembly GCA_035582835.1 of Phoebastria nigripes. Taxonomy (NCBI): domain Eukaryota; kingdom Metazoa; phylum Chordata; class Aves; order Procellariiformes; family Diomedeidae; genus Phoebastria; species Phoebastria nigripes. Next base: position 713,199 of record JAYKAV010001499.1, on the reverse strand, counting down.
AACTAGTCATGTTTAGGATTGCTGCAGTGCAGAGAGCTTAAGCTACAGAGGGTCACAAGGGAGACAATAGGGAGACATCTCTTTCCAACTGTTTTTCAAGGGATGCGTCTTATGACCTCTGTGAATTATTAAAAATTCAAAGTAGCTAAGTTATCCCTGACGTTTTCTAACCTTTTGCCCTAGGATGAAGTATAGAAGCGTGTGTTTAAAATAGGAAGTACCTAAAACAAATAACAAAATTTAGTCTGTTTTGGTTAATGTGTCCCATCTTCAGATGTTCACTAACTTCAGCCTTTAATGATTAAATACACTGTGGTATAAACTGTTTGACTTTTAAGCCTGAAGCAGCTTACAGAATACCAACTGCTTCAATGTGAACCTGGCAAATTCTAGTGACGTGTTTATTTTTAAGTTATGGCTTAGGGAGAAGTTGATCTTTCTGGGAAAAAAAAAAATTCTTAATAAAAGTATAGTTCAAAGATTAGATAAAATATACCTTGTTGTATTCTGTAGTACTCTGTCACTACTGTAATCTTGAATTGCTAACAGAACATAGAGATTTTACATAGAACTCACTACTTTTTTTTTTCTCTTACAGTTATGAATAACCATTTTAATGTCTGCCCTGAGTACATTGAGCTGTCTCAGAGAATAAAACTGCTATGTGTGTATACCAGTCAGGGAATATCAAATAGAAGGTGGGCACCTGATATTGTAGCTGTTTACATAATTAATAAAACAGTTATTGGAATACTATGTCCAGTTCTAGCACTTCTGTTTTAAAAATATGTTTACAATAATGAAATGGTTTGCAATGTTTCAACATGTAGAAAGCCCCACTGAGAAACAGATGAGGCTTGATGTCTTTAATTTATCTTGGAGTGACATCTTCATGACATTCATGAATGTATAGAAAGAGAATATTTCCACTAAAATTGTGTCCATAACCTTAATGAGATCCAAAGTTAGAAGGCACAGATAGAAAAATGCAGAAATAACTTAAAAATAAAACATAAGGGTAATTAACTAATGGATTAGTTAACTAACTTGGAAATTAAGTGGCCTCTTTATCACTTCCAGGCTTTTAAATGAGAGTGAGTATCTTCCTCAAATAAACATGGTGTAACTCTGCCAGATCGTACAGATTTCATGTAAGAATCAGTTAGCAAGATCCTAGGAGATCCAAGGAATTGTGCTACTGCAAGTTCAGATTACATGACCTCAAAAATTCAGTCTTAAAACTGTGAGACATATACCACTCTCTTGCTGAAGCTGCTTTAACATGCAAGATGAAATTAAATTTTCACCAAAGAAAATACACACTTCCTCAACATATCACAGGCCTCAGAAAGTATAGTAATCAAAACATCATAACAGAGCAAATCCTGAATTCCATTCCCTGTCCAAGTGCTGGTTTTTCATTTTATGTCATTCCCCGTTTTTATGTCTCCTTGTGTCTCCTCCATTTCTATTTTGGCTTGCTACACCTTGATTTACTGCTTAAATTTCCTGAAAAGTACRTCTTCAAGTAGGGAAGTCAAGAATTTCCCTCCTTTCTAACATGACTTCTGGACAGGCAAAATATTAAAGCAACATTTTCACGAAAACTGTTGTAGGTTCCAGTTTCCTGAGGTAGAGAAAAGAGAGCAAAGGTTTCTCCCACCCTTCTTTAGTGCACTAACAGGTACTGTGCAGGCAGAACTATAATTAAATGTTGCTCCTCTGCATTTTATGCAAAGTTGAGTCTGTTACATGTTCTCTATAAGCATCCGCTGAATCAGTCCTTTCAGGAGGTTATGTGGAATGCCTCCATTCTAGTTTGCAATAAATATCATTAGGTGTCAGATGCCTGCAGAGTCTCCTAAAGACTAGAGAATTTCTGTAGTGACCAGGAAGCAGAAGTTTGAGTCCCTTGAACACTTTCAGGGGAAAAAACCTGCAGTGCGAGGGTTTCTGTAGGCAGCTTAGTGGCAGCTGAATAGGATATTATAGTACATTGGTTTAGATTTGAGCACCTAAATTCCACTTATTTTCTTTTTGCATATGGAGCTTTAATGAGGTAATTAGTGATCTTAAGTGAGTGGTAAAACACTAAAGTTGAGAATGTGGTAAAGAATCTGCAAATGTGGAGAAATATATATGCCATGAAAAGTCATCAAATAACTGATTTTCATTAGAATATGCTTCAGAACTGTGAGTAGTAGTGAGCAAAAATGGAAGGATCACAAGAAAAAAAGAAGAGCTTCACCTCTCCTTGTTCTGTCTGCTGGACTATGTCTACAACACATGTTGAAAAAGTTGAGCAAGCAAATGTTCAAGTGGAAAATGCATGAGAGAATTTGTTCTATGAAATAGTTCTTTCTTCAAAGAGAAACACACAAGGTAGCATTAGTCTTTTCCATATCTGCTTCTTTTCATTTTCAAGGAGATCCATCATGGTCTTGAACCACAAAGTAATTTGGATCTAGCTAAGAGATTTCTTTATCCTGAAAAGTACTATATCTTGTTCTGTATTTCCATTAATGTAAAATGAGATTAATGTTAAAATAGTATTAACATCATCTTAAACTCTTCTATTCTGCATTAATATTGGATTTAGAAAATAAAATTTTCTTCCATTTCTTTCTCTTGCTAAGGAATGCTGATTTTTTACACTAGTTATCTTTGAAACAGAAGTTTGAATATAGCCATGCTACCATTCATGTTTCAATATGATACTACTATTTTTATTTAAGATCTTTTGGTAATGCATGTCTCTTTTCATAACAGTAACCATTAGAAACCACAATTGGATAGAAATACTGTATCCTTAAACAAGTATATGATTGACATGGACACCTGTTTGAATTGCCTATAGTTGAAAAAACAAGAAGTGTCATGCTTTCAGGTCATACATGCAAAAAAAAGGATATATTCTGCTTTCCTGTCTCAAATTCGGTTGTTTTAAGATATTAGGAGAGCATGAAAAACAATCCAGGAGTCACAAATAAAATGACTTTGAAAAATATCTTTAATAAATATTTTCCAGATGTTCTTTTATAAAATTTTCCTGATGCTATTCATCTCAATAAACTTGTTACTGCTTATTTTGATAAGATGATCAACCATACTAATACTGTTAACTGTCTAAATCTAGTTGTTCAGGAAATATGAAAACAGAGGCAGTTTAAAGCCATAACCAAGGTAAGGCATCCTCCTTCTGTAAGGCACAGTATGATCAGAGGTTCACAGGGTAATCCAGGTTGCAAGAGACCTCAGGAGGTCACCTAGTGCAACCTCCTCTTCATATCAGATTCAGCTGAGAAACTATCAAAATAACGCTCAAAAACTTACAGGAAGCATGCTTGACACAATCTTAACAATTTTGTTGTGTATAATCTACATTCAAGTAAGCTGAAGATCTGTTTTTGAATGATTCATCGTCAGTTAAATTCATACTTGGGCCATTTTCTGATCATAGTTACTATCAGTACATTTCAATTCAAAACTAATTTGGGCAATACCATTTTTCGTATTAAAAAGTGCTTTTTATGAAGTAACACTTCACATTAAGCAAATGCAGTTTAAAAGTGCTTTTTTATGGGTAACTATGTAAGAAATAGAAAATGAAATATGTGGTGTAATATTTAAAGCTAATATGCAATTCCAAGCTGCATCAAATCATAGTTTAATAACACTGATCTATGAATCTACACCTATGTGTAGCACCTAAAAACACATTGTTTTGTGTTTGTCTCCAGAATAACCATGGACTTATCCTTTATAGAATGGAATATTCCAATATATGATGGAACTGCAAATTTCTACATAGAAGTAGAAGTATATGCATACAAACACACACACACGCACACATGTGCACACACACACATCTGTATCTATCTATCTATCTATCTATCAACACTCAGTGAGACCTAGGAACTCAAATTTGTTTTGATGTTCCAACATGCAATTATTAGCATCACTATGTACAGAAAACCTTTCACAAATCCACACAAATTTCTAAGGAAAAAAGCAGCTTTATGTTGCCATAACTCAAAATAAAACCTAACCACTAAACCGTCTTTCTTTACAGGTTGCACTGCATTTCTGTTTCTTTTCTGCAGCTCTACTATAGATCAGTTATTAGAAGTCATTTAAATATTTTTGCACAGAGATAACAACAATTTCAAATTTATAATCAAATACATTTGACCTTAAAACTTGATTCAAAGACTTTTACTCATTGTTCTAAGCCTGCATTTAATCGAAAGAGCAGGAATCTCTAATTTTGAAAATGGAATATGCCCACTGATTGCTGCTTTGGAGAAACATTGGAAGATAACAGAAATTCACATAAATTAGTCAACTAGTAGTTTTTTTATAGTAACATAGATTTGAGTTAAATTCAATGTGGTTATGGGTAACTGACAAATAGAAAAAGAAAACACTTCACTAAACATTATTTGTTATAAATTATTCTCTCAAATGTATACGTGATGTTAAAGATGAAGGTAGAAGTGAAATATTTTTGTCTTTTCATAGCTCTTTATACTAATGTTCTAATATTTTCAGCTTGGGCACTGAGGATGGTTTTGAGGAGAGGCTGAGTAAATTTATTGTGGGGAGTATAATTTAACCAGAATCCCAAAAGGATGGTTCTATTATGTTCAGTAGTTTTTTATCTGGGGAAAAAAAATAAAATAATAATTAAAAAAAACAGAAAGAGTAAACTGAAGACAGAGTGCATTTATTTTAAAAAGAAAAATTATGTTATTGATAATGTTTATCCCCACCTGCTTGCCCAGAAATGTCATGATTCATTTCTATTATCTAGGCTTTCATTCTCTTATCAAGTTCAAGTCTCTGTTGTCTATTTCAAATTTTGCAAGAAAAATTAGACCTATGCATTTAAGCTGATCTAGTCTAACTATCTCCCCCACCCCACAAAAAAAGACAACAACAGCAAGAAACCTACTAAGAAGACCATTTACAATTGTATGTATAGAAGGTTTTCAAAAGAAAAGCGCTCTCTGGATCACTTGAGAAAGTAAACGTCTTTTTTTTTTTATCTTATTTTCCCACCTTTAGACACAGTAGCAATTCAGAAAGCCAGTTTTCCACAGGAAAAAAAAAAGCAACACACAGCCTGTTTCATAAAATAGAATCAATATTTTTAATATCTCTGTGAAGCTAGTCAGACCTCGAGATATAAAGCAAAATTGTTCACAGCAGATCTCTAACGAGGTAAAATAAAATGGAAGACAGTAAACAGATTGACATCCCATTGATAAGAAGGAATTCAGTGCATTTCAAGAGAGGCCTACTTTTTTTTTTTTTTTTYTTTTTTTAAATAAGCAAAACAGGACTTAATAATACATTTTTACTGGGTATGGCTTTTCCTCATAGATGTTTTGAATCTTCTCCAATCTAGCAAAGAGAATACAGGCCTCAAACTCCAGCTTTTGCTGCTCTGATCTCAGTCCTGCTACTGATTCATTTTGTGACCTGTGGCAATAAATTATTCTTTCCTTAGCTTTAAGGAATAATACCTGTGTGTCACAGAAGTGCTGTGAAATTACATTAAAAGACATTTGTAACACATTTCACAGTCCTCAGATGAAAGGTATGATGGATATTTTTGGAAGCTGAAATGCCAGTCAGAGGAGTTATGCTTTGAAGGACTTGTAGATTTTATTAACTCTTGATTTTTTTATGGTTGATCGGCTTGGTAATTGTCAGATTTACCCACAAATAGTTCTTGTTGGGTTTCTAGCCAGAGCAGATGAAGCAACTGCTTGCTGCCTACCATCAGCTAAGGAAAAATCATGCCCAGGTAGAGAACGTAAAAGGGACCAGCTCTGGACCTTTAGACCGGGACACATAAGACTGCTCCTCTAATAGAGGCCCATTCCTTACTCTGCCCTTCCAGAGCAACTAACTTCTCTGTTAAGTTCTGTAGGCTACGTGTGGTTCACAGACCAACATGTTTAAACTTATTTCTAAGCTCCTTTTATCATCATCAGAGCTCTAGATATTTTTATCACTGGAGACTGGAGAGCAAATCCAGCCACTAAAGCTTCAGTTGTTGCCTGAATGTAGGAGCATAGCAACTTTTGACGTACCCTAGGGTGTCCAGGAGCTTCTTCTAGCTCTTGAATATTATGTATGTGCTTGTGTATACACACACACACACAGAGAGATTTATAAAAAGCATAAAAATCAGAGCCAGCTGGTGTTGTCTGCAAGAAAATGTTTTCATTTTTCTTGCTTTTTCTTTCAGAAATAGTGAATCATAAAAACTGAAGTACCTATATCTGACAAATTTCTTCCTAGATTTCCTTATCAGAAAATTTGGGATCACTATGCAGGCTGTATCTCCCAAGTTTTGCAGCTTCTAGTTTTAAGGTAGCCTGCTAGTTGCCATTACTAGTGTTTCTAGGACATCCTCTTTTGCTCCGGGGCAGCCTCCCTCCCAGGGTGGTTGCCTTGGGTTAAGAGCTTTATGTAGTTGAAGAYGTTCAGTTCCACAACTTAAAGATTACTAAATATCTAGGCAGTCTGGGAGGCTGCTGAAGATATGAAAGGAAGATAAAGAACGGATTGTGTTCCCCTGTAAGAAACTGAAAATGCTTCTTGAATAAAGGCAATCAGTACAGAAAAGCATAGCTTAATTTAATCATAATTAAACCAGTCTCCTGGCACTTAAAATCAAGAACATAAAAAGTTAGCTTTTAAAATGAGAACTGGGGGAAACTTGGTAAGTACAGAAGAACATGAAGTTTGGTTAACTCTACTGCTTACGTATATAAAGATACATATTCTTTATGCCTAAGACATGAACTGAACTGGAGGGGTGTCATTTAAATAGAGACAATAAATTGAGAAAAGAACTGAAAGCGTGATACACATGCATCTACATGAATTTTAGAATAAATATGGTAGGAGTACAAGAATATCTAGTCTTAAATGAAGATATCACTGGCTTGACTAGCGTGATGGTGCTGACAAATATGGTGAGAGAGATCAGACACACAGCAAGGACAGGACATACAAAATACCWCAGCTACAGAAACATAGTTTTGAGTAAATGTCACATTGGCATGCAATGCAGAGATCAATTTATTTTTTTTTTTTTTTTAGTTACTATCACTAACTGTTTCATGGAGCATCTAGTTGCAGACATATAGAAAAGGATAAACAACCTCTCTGTAGCCACTGAATACTACGGAGAAAATGGTTCAAAATCCGTAGTTAGAGAGTTATATTGTAATACRTAGATTCAGCATCTTTTTATGAGCAACAACAGTTGAAATATCCACCCGTACAGCTCTGATCAACTTTAGAAAGGGTAACTATGCAAAAATGAAGAAGCTTTCTAAAAAAGCTAATGGGCAACCAAGAGAATTAAATCCTTATGGGAAATATAAGCGTTACTGAAGGATAACAATGGGAAACATAGGTCCAATTAAGATTATCTGCTAACAGAAGACTAAGGAAGAAAAGGAAGTTGAAAGCCCAAAAAGTAATATAAGGSAGATTTCTAGAAACAATAAGGCATCCTTCAAGAAGCTGAAGTCATATCCTTACATTCAAAAGAAAATAGAAGGGATTATAAAATGTGAAAGCATAAAACRGTAATTAAAAAGAAGGAACAAGTGGCAAAAGGAAACAAAACTAATATTGTCTTTTTTACACACATCAGGATCAAGAAGTCTATAAGGCCASTTGATGATCAGAGTATAAAAGGAGTATTAAAAACAAAAAAGCAGAAAAAGGTCATTGTTGAGAGGCTGCAGTGGTGATCCTTGCAGAAGAAAAAGGGGAGAGGAGAGTCCCATTAGGGAGCCACTCTCAGCTGGAGACTTATCAAGGATCTGTCTGAAACTGAATTATTGTAGGAGAGTTTATGGAAAAAAATGACAAATGAACAATAATGAATTTCAGGACCAGATGTTATTCATGTACAAGATCTAGAGGAACTGAAGGATGAAATATCTGAATTACTAAGTTTCATGTAGCTTTTCACTTTAAAGAGCCTTAGATGCTGAAGATCAGAAGGTGGAAAATTTGACTTCAATTTTTTTAACAGGTTCCAAAAGAGGAGGGGGAAACTATTTACTTTACATAGATTTCAAAAGGCCTTTGGACAAAGTCTCTCACACAAAGCTTTTAAGTAAATCAGGTGGCATGAGCAAAGCCATTTGTTGCATCGATAAATGACTGGTTAAGAGAAAGAAAACACAAGTAGGAGTAAATTGTCAGTTCTTGAAGTGGAGAGAGGTCATCAGTGCTGGTAAGCAGGGGTCTGTACTATAAAACGTATCCATCATTGACCTGGAAAGCAGGAGATCACTGAAAAGAAAAAGGCAGCTGATAGTAGTGTATTATTCAGGATAGTAAGGATGAAAGCTGACTGTGAGGAATTGAAAAAACACTGTGTAAGACTGAAAGGGCAATGAAGTGACAAATGAAATTCAGTGTAAATAAATGTAAAGTGATGTACACAGGAGAAAAACAATCTTAATTTTACATATAAAATTATAGGCTCTAAACTAACCATTACCTCCCAAGAGTGGTATCTTGGGGTTGTAAAAAACCATTCCCTGAAACACCAGTTTAATAATACCAATGGTCAGGAAAACAAATAAAATATTAGCGACTATTAGGAGAAAAAGACAGAACAAAACACAAGCCACCATAATGCTGTTAGCTGACTTTCTCACACCTTGAATAATGTAAGCAGTTCTGATTCTAAAAAAGTATGCAATAGACTTGGAAAAAGTCTAGTGAAAGGCAGCAAAATACAGAACAGTTTATGTACAAGGAATGACTGAATAGGCTAAGAACATCTAATCTAAAAAATATTACTTAGAGGAGATATGATAGAGGTCTATAAAATCAGGAGTAGCAAGAGATGACAACAGATTATTCTCTGTTCACATTAGCAAGACCCTGGGCTTGAGACAATCATGTCAAGGTTACAAGTCAGCTTATCTAGGTAGGGATGTGATGAACAGTTKCAGGAAATACTGTGTCCAGGGTGGAAGTGCAACAAGGATTTTACTGAGTCTAGAGGTCTCAGGTAAGGGACATTCTTCTCAGTGCAGCAGGAACAATGTACTAAACCATGCAGTTCATTCTTCCTTTTTTACCCACGGGAGATTTTCTAGTTTATGTTCATGGTAGACATGCAAGTAGCACAGATTTCCCTGGCTCACTGAGGTTTCTTATCGTCAGAGGGCACCACCACTCAACATCTGTTTGAAATGATGAGGACAAGAAAATGAAGTGGAGCATGAACTCAGAAATGTGTTTCCCAGGTGACATTTGGAGGTAAACTAGCTGGGTGTTACACAGCCTGCAAAAGTGTTTCACGGGGAGATGCAGGGAAGCTCATAGGGCAGAGACACTTCAAAGGTAAAAAGTAGGCAGAGGCTACCCTTTCTCCTGAGTTACCCAAGAGAGTAGAAAGCGGTAGGATTGAATGTGGCCCTCAAACCCTGAAAGAAAAGGTGCAGGATGTTGCAAGCAGGACACCCAGTGAACTGTGCAAGTAGCATGTGATCCATCCAGTCCTGCTGAGTGGAAGGTCTTCCATTTTAGTGATGCTGACCTGGACTATTGTCTAGCATGCCCTGCTGTGGGGGACAGTTTCTCCTGCCTGACACCTGAGTGTTGTGGAAAAGCAGCTCAGCTAGGGGTGTCCTCACGTGCTATAGGGAGCTGGCAATATTGGAGAATTTACATGCCCTGACGACATGGGCAACCCTTGGTCAGGGTAACCTCTTGTGCTAGGGGGTTACTGATCATATTCGAGTTCTTAGAGGTGGCAGAAGAACACAAATATCAGCATTCTTCTCGCTGCAGTACCTGTATCACAGAGGAATCTCTGAAAGGCATTAAAGTGKAAGATTTTGACCAGGCTATATGTCTCCTAGGCCTTGTCCCTGTTCTTCCAAGAAGAGACTCAATACCCTTGAGAAGACATAGTACAGCCCTTATTAGGGAAAGTCCAGCATTTTCTTCTGGAAATGGATCTGATTCACAGAGGATGGACATCTGTACTGAGAGAGCATGACAGCATGGAAAGGATTAGTTGGCTAATGAGCAGTACTCTTTGCAGAAGGCAGACACCACATCAGTCCTGCCTACCCTCCACAGTTGGTGTATCCCAAGCAGTTGCTTGAGAAGGATCAGTGACAGGGCAGATGTACGTGCTCTGGCAGACTGACCAGAGCTCAGAATCCAACTGACTAAAGAGGCTATAGTATCACTGACCTGACAGGCCTCTGTGTATGCCAGGGCTTCTGGCTCATGAGATGCACATTACTAGCAACACCAACAAGGCTACCTCCTACATGGCTTTCTGAGTACCAAACCCAGCACATCCTACCAGAGAAGTCAGAGGGAAGTCTTTATGACAATGGAGTAGAGCTGGCCTCACATGAGGCTGTCCTGGACCAAAACTGGCTGTATTAGTCAGGTTCCAACTGGGCTTGACCGAGCACTCTGCAACAGTGTACAGCCTGGAGACAGCTGTTGCTGTCAAACATCTGGCTGCAAAACCTTTCTGAGGCTTTTAGACCCCCTTTTTTGAGACTTTTCCCACCTTTATCATGAAGAAGCATTATGGGCACAGCATTTAGATCTACCTTTGCAGCAAAACACTGCAAGAGATGGAGTCTGAACCATTAGCTGCATGTTCCTAAGGTTATAAATAAATGAATAATTTTAAAGTTAAATGCCATTTAGCTATTAAAAAAAAAAATCAGAATCCTTCTTCCTGAAGAAATTTGATCTTTGCTTACTACTTTTTTCTTTTTTTTTTTTTTTTCCACAGAAATTTCACAATTCTAGGCTGCTTTTCACCCTGTTTCTAAGGGGTGGAATTAGCATAACATCTCAAGTTATACAATCCTTGCAATTTCAAGTTATTTGCATTTCAAATTATACAATCCAGAGTCTGAAAATAAGCATTGTATTTATTTTCCTATACTTCTGTAGAATAATTAAGTAATATTCTGCTCTGTGATGCTGCCTAACAAACAGGAGGATCCACTAAAACTATTACTAAAAATGAGCAATTTAATGTTTTGTAAGGTATAGGGACTACAGTCTTACTTGCTCATTTTACAGTTGATGCTAGAGAAAAAGGGTTATTTGAGTCCTCTAGACCTTGAACAACCTGACTCAGAATAAACAGATGGGTATCAAACTTTACTAGTTGATTCAGATTACCAGGGGTATTCCCAGTTCAAATTTTTATTGTATGTAGAATTTGTTCTCTTGAATGAGGGTGAGAAGTTCTGTAAGACTACATAATACCAGTTCTGATGTATAAATGAACAATCAGAGGTTTTGAAAATGTTTTTGGCTTTTAAAATATCTTAAGATAGCATTATTGAAGACACTTCTATTTGTGTGTTAGATGCAGAAGAAACATATTTGAAGAATAAGCCATAAATATGCATGCTGTTTTTTGGTGTTTGTTCTGGTTTTGTTTTTTTGTTTTTTTGTTTTTTTTAATTACTATAGCTGTTAAAGCTGAAGCTTTATTTTTAGCAGTCTTTGATGCAATTGCATAGCTGAGGCTGTTCTGTACCTGTGCCCTGTCCTGCAGTGCAAATAGCAGCACGTCAAAAGCAAATGGCCTGCCAATTAATCTAAGCAATGATGAACACAGGGAATTTGCTAACCCACAGGCAGCTGAGGTATAGTTTACTTGCTGTGACATCTGGTACCTGTTATTTAAACAAAAGGATATTTTGTGAATTTCTCATGTGCTCAGAGAGGTCTGATAGTGTAACCTTTTCAGGTTTGAAAACTGAAAAATGTATAAGCAATACTGGAATGTCAGTTTTTGTCATATACAAAATATTCTGAATGTGGTTTTATTTCAGGTTTTAAAGAGAGAATATAAATGGAAACTCTCCATCATGAGCAATACCAGAGTCTCATTCTACAGCACTTTGCATCCAAATCAAATTTCCAAATGGATGTTAGCGTTCGCTGCATGTAACACTGGGGAAGGTTGACAACCTCTTCTTGCAGCACCAAAGAGGTATTGGATAACTACGCCTCTCAGCAGATACAAAGCATTTAACTTATCTCACAATAAGAACAGTAAGGGGGAGTGGGAATATTGGGATATAAGCTATTTTGTTTTCATTATGTATCTTGAATAAAATGTAGAAATTATGCATTGGTGGTATACATTAAACAGGGGAGGAACTGGGTACAGCCTGTCATTGCCATCCATCCTGCGTGCCAAATAGGGAAGTAGTGCACTGGAAGAAAATGGAATGCAGTTAAAGACATACACCTAATATACATCTTATTGAACAGGGACATTTAAGCGAAAGAGAAACCTTATTTCTGTTGTTTCCTAGCTTTTGCATGCTTGAATTTGCATTCTTATTGTTTAGGACTAGTTTTTATACATAAGGTTATATATGTTATGGATTTGAAGCTATGTATAATGTTTTTGAAAGATTAAGCACTTTTTTTGTTTGTTTGTTTTTTCCATCTATCCTAAAAAAATTCAACAGACAGTGACTGGAGTGGCGCTCACTGTGCTCTGTCTATATGGACTCCAGAGACCGACGAAGTAAAAAACACATATTCTCTTAAGAAATCCCTTTATGATATCAGTCTGCAGACCCTCATTGTCATTGTTTAAAAATGTGCAGCAAAGCTGACAGTATTTTCTACAACATGTCCCTTGCAGTGGGACATATCAGGAAATTCCCAGCTGAGTTAAACAGTGAAAAGATTGAGATTCCCTACGACTAACTAGCACTGTAAAAGCAATGCTTCTTTCATAGAAACAGAAATGAACCTTTTAACCACACCAGTGAGCAGTTCCTTACATATAGTGTGACACTGACTGCTCATTCGAGTGAGGGATCCACACATTTTGTGGTAAATAAAAAAGGCTAAACAGCATGTATTCATGCAAATGATATATGGGTAAACTCTGTGGTGATTATATTTGAAAGGTATGACTCTTTATGGCTGACTACACTGAGCATGAATGTTTTAAAAATATAGACTGAAAACTTTGTGAGATTATTTTTATGACTTCACAAAGAGATTTAAATACTGTTAATCTTAAAATCTTTTTCAGATGCTGTTCAAAAGAGAACTTTGGCACTAAGGTCTATATTCTGATTTCTGCTACACCAGTATGAATTCTGAGTGCAATTTACACATTTCCCTCAGTTTAGTGAAATTATCTGCAATTCACAGTGTTAAAATCAGATTAGTATCTAACCAGGTTTCATTCTGAAAGATTTTTCCATAATTTTAGACACCAGAAGAAAGAATTAAGATCACAGTATTACTGCTGATGACATATGATGCAGTCACTAAAAATAAGAAAAAAACAATGCCAGAATACTAAGGCCTTGTACTGAGCAAGTCATGATGTGGTGTCCAGTTCAAGACAGCAAACTAGCATGTGACTAGATTAAATTTTGAAAGTTGTAATTTGTCTGAGAATATGTTCTCAARCTCTCCTGCACTGGAATTATGGCATTAGGGCATGTCTGTAACTATTTCACATGCAGCACCTCTGCAGTCAAGGAGATTGTCACACATGAACAGATTAGAGGATTGGGCCCAATGATTTTTTACTTAATGCACCATTTAAACTGTACTTGAACTGACTAGAAATACACTGTCAGTTTGGCTTATTCCAACTTCAAGGAAAATAGAATGTTTGCTATATAACAACTTACATTTACTCTTTGCACAATAAATCATACTATTCACCAGATTGTATCTCATGAGCATTCAAGACTTGCTTTTGTATGTTTCCCTGTGATTTTTCAGAAGAGAAGGATAAATTATCTCATTCAGCATGCAGGCCTTACTAGAGCATATTTCTAATTTACTATATGCTTCTCTTTACTTTTGGCAGCTGTGGCAAATAATATTATCTACATATTATTGGCATTTGCAGTGTGCTATGACATAAGGTTTAAAATTACCTTGGCTTGTTTTCAGTATGAAATAATTTTGTTTTCTCTCCTTCTTAGACTCTTCTTTTGTTTCATACACTTAAAGCATATTTCTATTGTGTATGTAAAATGTATCTTTTGTAAGAAGAAGAGTTGTAAGTAAGAAGGGTTGGCAGGTAATAGTGCAAAAGTCTACATTTGATTTGTGTTTTTAATGCTTAATTTTGCTAACAAAGAATCGAAAGCATTTATTCTCCCAAGTAAGGAGGGTCGGACTTTGGAGCACAGTTGTGCAGCAGATTCTGTGACTAAGCAATACAAGGATCCTTGATTATAATTGTTTTCTTGTTTCATGGGCTGCAATTGTGGCAAATGAATCAGAAACTTCATGCTTAAAAAAACAAAATTCCCTAACTTTTAAATACTGAAATACATTTGGAGGGGGAAAGCGGGAAGGGCATCATGAGGGTAGGAAGGCTCTGCAGAGGGACCTGGACAGGCTGTATCGATGGGCTGAGGCCAACTGTATGAGGTTCAACAAGGCCAAGTGCCGGGTCCTGCACTTYGGCCACAACAACCCCATGCARYGCTACAGGCTGGGGGAAGAGTGGCTGGAAAGCTGCCTGTTGGAAAAGGACCTGGGGGTGCTGGTTGACAGCTGGCTGAACATGAGCCGACAATGTGCCCAGGTGGCCAAGAAGGCCAACGGCATCCTGGTCTGTATCAGAAATAGTGTGGCCAGCAGGAGTAGGGAGGTGATCGTGCCCCTGTACTCGGCACTGGTGAGGCCGCACCTTGAATACTGTGTTCAGTTTTGGGCCCCTCACTACAAGAAGGACATTGAGGTGCTGGAGTGTGTCCAGAGAAGGGCAACGAAGCTGGTGAAGGGTCTGGAGAACAAGTCTTACAACGAGCGGCTGAGGGAACTGGGGTTGTTTAGTCTGGCGAAGAGGAGGCTCAGGGGAGACCTTATTGCCCTCTACAACTACCTGAAAGGAGGTTGCAGTGAGGTGGGTGTTGGTCTCTTCTCCCAAGTACCAAGCGATAGGACGATAGGAATGGCCTCAAGTTGCGCCAGGGGAGGTTTAGATTGGACCTTAGGAAAAATGTCTTTACTGAAAGAGTGGWTAAACATTGGAACAGGCTGCCCAGGGAAGTGGTTGAGTCACCATCCCTGGAAGTATTTAATAGACGTGTAGATGAGGTGTTTAGGGACATGGTTTAGTGGGCATGGTGGTGTTGGGTGGACGGTTGGACTTGATGATCTTAGAGGTCTTTTCCAACCTTAATGATTCTATGATTCTATGATTCTACGAAAGGACATGCATCTGAGTTCTGAAGTAAATGAGATTATTTTTGCAACTAAATTATTTACCTTGGTTTTACAAAGGTAAAGAATTTTTCCTTTGTAAAAGCTGAATTTTTCTACAATTTTTACAGTTCAATCCTCTTGAAGATTTTAAAAGGATCCTTTTTTTAATCCCTTTGTTACAGATACTAACGGATAAATACGTCTTAAGGGCCTTATTGAATTTGCAAGTAACTTATTTTTATGTGCAAGATTCCCAGAGGAGGGTAATACAAACATTCATTATACACTTTATATTACTACAGAAACTAAAATTTTCCTTAAGATTTAGTAAAAAAAAATAGAAACTAAACAAATTATCATCAGCTCTAAGTTCATCATAGTCACACAATAAACCTTTTCCCGTTTAGACAGAAACCCATTTAAAGTGATGTTAACCCCTATTAAACTTGAACGATCTTTTAAAATAATGAAACTTTGGGCTGTTTAATAAAATGTACATTACTCTATCTTTAAAAGACTATCAAGCAGTGAACTTAAATCATGTTACTGAAGAAATGGTGTTCCCTGGGAATTAGCCTGCATTTTTAAATCATGACTGAGGTATTTTTAGAAAATATATATTTTTAAGTATTGGACTAATATGCGACAAAATACCTACTTGAATCAAACTGAGGTGAGTACTACCTTCACTCTTTATAAAAACTATGTGTCATTTCAAAGTGTTTGGCAGATGCAGATTTCTGGGTTTGTGCCATACACATTATATTTCTGCCACTTTGGAGGAAGAGATGCAGAGGAAACATAGAAATGTCAAGGGGTGTGTGGCCATGCACAGGACTAAACTTCATTCAAGCTTCTGGTGCCATCTCGTGGGTAGATAAGGAATAGTCTGTTGTATGAAAGAATAAAGAAATGTAGCATGAAAATTGAGTATTTTGCATAGATCAGTTCCAACAGAAAAATAGATTTCATAATGTTTTTTCTCTAGCTCGGTTTTCTAAACTGCATCCTCAGAATTTACAGCGATCATAATTAGGGAGTAAAAATCGGTTTTAAGACACAGATTTCCTGAGAGCTGTCTTAATCAGTATATCTTTCGGTCCTCTGAAGCAAATGTAGGTCTCCCAGCAATGGTACATAGCAGGATTCTGGGAAAAGTGGACCTCAAATTATATCCAGTACAGCAATTTTCATGCTTTAAGACTAAGTAGCTCCTTTACAAAACCTTCAGCTTCAGAGATTCAGTAAAATTTCCTAATCTGCTATTCCCTAATTCTTTCCCGTATTTACCAACAAGTAAAAGCTAACAGTAAGCTCCTGCCAAATCAATTTAAGTGTTGCTATACTGTTTACAGTCTCATACCTTGATTAGCATAGTCTCCTTGTCAGTGACCATCTTGTCTCAGTTCATTTCCTATTCACCTCTCCTCCACATTATTTATCTGTGCCCAAATTCACAGCTAGAGGCCAAGATGTGGCTGGAGGAGTGGAACTCATAGACCCAAGTTAAATTCTCAGATTCCTTGGGTAATATATGGACAAAATGCTTATTTTAGGACTAGCTTCACAAAAAATAAATTAAAAAAAACCACACACACAAAAAAAAAAACCAAAACCAAAACAAAACCAACCAACCAACCAAACAAAAAAGCCAACAAAAAAACCCAAAACACTGGCTAGACGGCTGAGCCCAGAGAGTTGTGGTGAATGGAGCTAAATCCAGTTGGCAGCCAGTGACAAGTGGTGTTCCCCAGGGCTCCGTTTTGGGGCCGGTCTTGTTCAATATCTTTATCAATGATCTGGATGAGGGGATTGAGTGCTCCCTCAGTAAGTTGGCAGACGACACCAAGTTGGGCGGGAGTGTTGATCTGCTCAAGGGTAGGAAGGCTCTGCAGAGGGACCTGGACAGGCTGGATCGATGGGCTGAGGCCAACTGTATGAGGTTCAACAAGGCCAAGTGCTGGGTCCTGCACTTC
>JAYKAV010001499.1:582465-695551 GCA_035582835.1 Phoebastria nigripes | reverse complement strand
AGGGGAGACCTTATCGCGCTCTACAACTACCTGAAAGGAGGTTGCAACGAGGTGGGTGTTGGTCTCTTCTCCCAAGTAACTAGCGATAGGACGAGAGGAAATGGCCTCAAGTTGCACCAGAGGAGGTTTAGATTTGGCAGTAGGAAAAAATTTCTTCAGTGAAAGAGTGGTTAAACATTGGAACAGGCTGCCCAGGGAAGTGGTTGAGTCACCATCTCTGGAAGTATTTAAAAGACATGTAGATGTGGTGCTTAGGGACATGGTTTAGTGGGCATGGAGGTGTTGGGTTGATGGTTGGACTTGATGATCTTAGAGGTCTTTTCCAACCTTAATGATTCTATGATTCTAACAACAACAAAAAACAACCAAACAAAAAAACCCTAAACCAGTATGCTATACAGAAATGGCAGTTCCTCATTCAACTAACTGGTAATGTTAAAGGAACTTGCCTGAAATTTTTACTTTCATTTTTCCTGTTGAAGCTGTGCCACTGTGTGGCCAGCTGTAGTAAGAATTGTAAGAACAGGAACAGAGAAAAAAAAGGTCCTTACTTCTGTAGCCTTGCTGACAACGTGATTGTCTAACTGAAGGGTCCTATGTTTTAATCCCCGTTTGTAGGTTTTTGCATGCATTCATACACTTCATGGTAAAGACACATTGGGTAAAATGTTTGTAGAGCTCTGGCAGTTGTTTGGAAGCCTGAATAACACCCTTCATTGGGAATTTTCCTGATTACCACACTACAGAATCATATTCCAGTTTTCCTGTCCTCTCACTAACTTGATGAATCTTACATTTTTTCCACACTACCCTAACGACACAAATTCAGTAAATGGGAGATGAAAGCTATTGGGTTGGAAAACCTTATGAAGAGCAATGGACTGAATTCAGATTTTTCACTTTCTGGAGAAGCGTTCCAGAACCATATGACATCTCATGAGAAATGACTAGCATTATTAAAATTAAAATTAAAAATTAATATGACTAGCATATTAAAAATCACTGGCTGTGATTTTTAATAAAAATGTCTGTGACTGCTGGCCTATGTACTGAACACTGCTGTCTGCGCATGTGTCAGGAAGCCTATCTGGACTGTTAGCTCCAGGATCAGCAGCCAGTGCACTTACATATAGGACTGTTTAATCTATGGGTTGCAGAGATGCTTAGATTATAATAAAAGGCACCGCTTTGCTTAGGCGAATGTTCAGCACCTGTAACTGCAATATACAGAAGCACAGCCTAACTTTAGCTTGATTATCTACTAATTGTAGTTAAGCAAAACAAGGAAATGACTGAGCTCAGACTCTGAGATCAATTGTACAGAGTGGCTCACATTCACCTTACTTAAGCATAGCAATCTCAAGGACTGTCCACCTACCCAGCATTTTAGTCTTCTTTGCACCTCACAGTTCTTTGTGAACTATTACAGAACCATTCTTCTAGGTGCTTTTGGGTTTGGTTTTTGTTTTTGTTTTTCTCGTGTTCCAAGTGTTTATCTGAAATAATATGTGGACTTTGCTGCAGCCATATAATGGCATTTTTATGGTAAGACTCTGAAGGTCTATGTTGCTCACCCTAATGCGGAGACATGAGGTCATGTGGATGTATTTGAAGGTACAAAGCTGCCAGGAGAGTATCAGAAGACTGTAAAAGGAAGGAAGCCCAACCTGATACAGTCATGGCATGTCATAGTTCAATTTCTAGAGCTATATTGGGCAGAAATATCTCGCTCCAAAAGACACTCTAGAGGCAAACTACAATTGAAGCAATGTGAACAGTAGAAGACTATCAGCAGGAGTGAACTGCAGAGCTGAAATATTTGATAATGAACACCTGGGAACACATCTTTCTTAGTCTCAGATCAATGCTTATTCCACTCAAATGGGTGCGTGCAGTGCTGCATGACTGTGTTTTAACGGACAATTGTAATAAAACTGTACTTTTGCATTTTCCAGCAATCAAACAGAAATCTTGGTGACCTTACATAAGCTATATTGCCTTGTGAGAGTATTGTCCTGGAACTGTGTGTGAACATTATTTTGGAAGGAGCTGCAGTAAGTGGTCTAATACAGTCAGTGAGTAAGACATCCAAGCAATGTGGATAATCAAAGGCCTAGTTCTCCAGGTCATTCCTTGCCTTCATTTATTTAGACTCAAACACATATATCTACATTGTGCTTTATGAGCTGCCCAGGCTCAGAAACAGCAGCTCTGTGTTCTGACATTGTTGTTCTCTGAGGAAGTAGCTTTATATGTTTTTCAGAGTAAATAACAAACATTCACACTGTGAACTGCAGAGTCCCTGCCTTGAGCAAAGCAACTTTGGTACTAAGACCTGAATGTGATTTTAGGCTGTGAATCCTGGCTTCACAGAAACCTTTGTTTAGACAAGAAATAATATAGCAGATACATGCCTCTGTTTGCACAGGTGTTTTGTGGTGGACTTAATCTGTGATAATTTATGTCAAATATCTAAACATTAAGCATCTAAAGGACACTCTGAAAGGTGATGTGCTCTACCACTGGACTACTGTGGAAGAAGGTGACCAGTGACATAAACTGCATCTCTTTTTTCCAGTAAAAAACTTGTCTATATATTCTACTAGGGGATGTCTGTGGCCATGTGCTCAGCGGTCACCTACCTAGCTATTTACTTCTGCTCAGAGGTTGGTGATGTTGTGCTATTTACCTCTGATGACCAGCAGTATTTCTAGAGCCTTTACATGCAGAAGGACAGAATTTAACTGGTACTTGGTTTGACATTTTTGTGCCATGAACTTGCCATCCTTGAAGATCAAATATCTAGTTCAGTTCAATGTACCATTCACAGATACGTTAAGATTCATTAGATTTCATTTTAGCACACATAGGTATATCTATATGAGCAAATTAAACAATATTGGGGTATGTTCTCAGAATCTGGAGCTCAGTCATTTAGGTTGTTGAATTGTTGGAATGGTGTTTGACACGTCTTCAACTGGTACAAGTACTTTTTTCCCATATGATTTATCTCTACAAGTAGCACAGGACAGGAACCAGGCATAGTAGGTCATGTGGGAGCAGCAACACTCTTTTGCAGCATAAAAAGACTTGAACGGGACGGACACAGGTTGCTCCAGGCCAGTGGACTTCAGTGCTTTAGACAGTCAAAGGAACTACATGTAGCCTTATAATCAGCATTTAAAAAAGAAAAAAAAAACAAAAAACAAAAAAACCCAAACTAATTCAAGCCAATCTGACAGTGTAGATATATCAAACCTTGGGCTCAGAGCTTGAAACTGCACAGGTTTCAGTGGGAAGTCACACATTCAGCCCAGGCTGGAGGTAATGAATTCAGAACATAGAGCAAATCAAGCTCTTCAGAGAGGCTTAGGCCCAACAATGAGTCTTGATTAAGTAGAAAAATAAGCATGCCAATCACATCAGCAACTAGTGCTGCAGTTCATTACCACAGTATCAGAGCTATGGTTAAGAAATTTTAACCAGAATTCTTATGCCGCTAAGAATTTTCTTAGAGCCAATCAGTGACAGTGGTAGTGCCTCTGTGATAATGTATTTAAGAAGGGGAAAAATCTTTTGTGCAACAACAGCCAGAGGAGAGGAGTGAGAATATGTGAGAGAAACAACTCTGCAGACACCAAGGTCAGTGAAGAAGGAGGGGGAGGAGGTGCTCCAGGCGCTGGAGCAGATTCCCCTGCAGCCCATGGTGAAGACCATGGTGAGGCAGGCTGTCCCCCTGAAGCCCATGGAGGTCCACGGTGGAGCAGATATTCACCTGCAGCCCATGGAGGACCCCACGCTGGAGCAGGTGGATGCCCGAAGGAGGCTGTGACCCTGTGGGAAGCCTGCGCTGGAGCAGGCTCCTGGCAGGACCTGTGGACCCGTGAAGAGGAACCCACTCTGGAACAGGTTTGCTGGCAGGACTTGTGACCACATGGGGGACCCATGCTGGAGCAGTCTGTTCCTGAAGGACTGCACCCCGCGGAAAGGACAAGTGGAAAGGACACATGCTGGAGCAGTTCATGAAGAACTGCAGCCCGTGGGAAGGACCCACATTGGAGCAGTCCATGGAGGACTGTATCCTGTGGGAGGGACTCCATGCTGGAGCAGTAAAAGAGAGCGAGGAGGAAGGAGTGGCAGAGACAATGTGTGATGAACTGACCACAACCCCCATTCCCTGTCCCCCTGTGCATTTCGGGGGGAGGAGGTAGAGAAAATTGGGCGTGAAGTTGAGCCCAGCAAGAAGGGAGGGGTGGGGGGAAGGTGGTTTAAGATTTGGTTTTATTTCTCATTATCCTACTCTGATTTGATTGATAATAAATTAAATGAATTTCCCTGAATTGAGTCTGTTTTGCCCATGATGGTAATTGGTGAGTGATCTCCCTGTCCTTACCTCAACTCACAAGCCTTTCATTTTATTTTTCTCCCCCTGTCCAGTTGAGGAGGGGGAGTGATAGAATGGCTTAGTGGGCACCTGGCATCCAGCCAAGGTCAACCCACTACAGTCGGTTTTGTTCTTCTGGGACCTTAATATATAACAGGCAAATCATGTTGACTAAAAACACAATCTTTTTTTAATCCCTGAGTACCACTGGATTTACTGGCAGTTAGTTGCTTGTGTTCATGTAGATTCAGGCAAAATACAATAACAAAGGGTCAGTGAGAATGCATAAATCAAGGCTATGAGGTGATTGATTTTATTTGATTTCTTGTGCTTTTCTGGTTTTGATGGTAGGCTGGCTTTGTGCTTTTTAATCTGTTTATTCATTTTCATATTATTGATTGTGGTAATGGAACACTTAATGTTCCAGCCTTTTTTTAACAATATTAATTACTTCGATTTATATGTGGATTTCATTCTTAATAATTAAACTGTGACAAAGTAACACTAATATAAATAAATCTTTCACTTTCACTCCAGTATTACTGGTGTTTAAGTTAATGTCTAATTTCATAATGCTTTCATTTGAATTCAGAATCAATATTCCTGTGCTGCACACCACAACAAGAGTTTAGAGGACTGTGTTTTGCTTATTCTGTTCACCTCTGGTGAAATATTAACCATTGGCTTAATAACAGGACTTATTCTTCTCTTCCACCTGTCCTCATTAGGTTTCATGTATTTCATGAATGATTTCAATCCAAATGGTGGAAGTTCCACAGGTATGTTCTTCCGTATTTTCCAAAATTTCTTATGTCATCATCCCAGACATAGTCCTATCTGCCAGCATGCTGGTTTTGGTGTCTATAGCACTTACCGTTTCTAACTTTTAGTGGGCTTCCTGACAAATTTTGTTACCCTCTCAACAGAAAGTTTATGCTTTCTGAGATAGTATAAGGTAGGAGTTCCTGCACAGTAAAAACCCACTCATAACTTTCTGTGAGTGCTTCCATAACCATTGTGATTTGCTTTCCTCTGCCACCAGCGATTTTTCTCATTTTCAGTGAACTTTCTTCCCATAGGGACAGTGATTTGCACCACACTGGAACTGCAAAGTTTAAAAGAATGAAAATAGTTTTGCACCAAAAATATCATTAGGAAGTGTCAGGATAAAAAAACATCATGAAGTAGATCACAGATATCAACAGGAATCTGTTTCCTTTTGTCTACACTAATTCTCCTATTTATAGCCCTTTGGGGATATAACAATTAGTTTTTGTCTTTCTCTGCTGATGGCTATTTCAGGTACAGGCATCTCTGTGCAATTTTGAGTAGAGATAAACCCAGACTGAATGGTAACTGAAGTGATTATTACTAATTATGAGCACTGTATGCCTTCTCAGTCGAAAAGTCCAGGACCCAATTTCCATGGTGGATAAAAAGACCAACTCACTTATCCAAGGAAAGACTCCTAGCTGAATAAGGTGCAGGCAGATTAACATTATTATCATATGGGAGACCTGCCACTGTCTATGTTGTAAATGCTGAATTGAGTTTGTCCTATATAGATATCAGCTTTACATGAGCAATCAACCCAATTTCATCTTTCAGATATCCTCTTTGAGAAGAGAGATAAAAGACAGGGGACAGACAATACAGCCAAGTTCTTCAGTAAGAGTTGATATACTCAGCGCTTTTGAAAATTAGATAATTTAAGATGGTATATGTATTAGAAGATGGTATTTATATTTTAAGTTTATAAATACCATATTTATAATGACATTCTTAAAGCATGAAACAATGAAATATCTATAAGCAGATAAGAGAAAATTTTATTGTTTAAAGCACATGACTTCAATTTCAGCCTAAGAAATTCATTTTGGTAGCAGAGCCAATCTTCATGTCCAATCCTTATGCCCAATTTTAAGCAGTATCCATAGGTTAGAAATTCAGCTAGGGCATTTTTCTCTTTTATTCATGCTTTATGTTGCATTTCTTTTGCTTTATGCTTTAAGTTACATTCTTCCTAGATATAGCATTTGTTTATGAATCTTTTTCTTCTGCTTTTCTTCTGCTTCCTTATCATCACACAAAACACCTATGGGTCTAATGGCTTTTAAGAATAGTAATTCCTAAAATTACATGCTTAGTAGTTTATATATCTCTTATTTTTCTAGAGGCTTTTCATGAAGTCTGAGAAGGTAGAAGAGGATTGTGAATTTTATTTTTTCATATATGATTGTGTATTTTTGAAATTCAGAAGAAAAAATCTTAATAAAAATAAGCAACAGGTATTCTACTATGAATATTTAAAGCTGTAGTGTTAAATTTCACTTACTAAAACCTATTTTAAAATGCATGCTCCTTGCATTAGGATACACTAGTTACCCATTTTAGTAAAATGCCAAAATTAACAAGGCTATCCTTTATTTCTTAGTCAAACTAGGTATATGAAATAACTGTTGCTCAGATAGTTGTTTTCTACAGTATTTCTTTTGCAAGACTATTTATCTTTCATATGGTTGAAAAAGATTGCCCCATGATCATATGGCCTCATAATGCCTCTGTTTTTTCAGAATATTTCAGAACATGAAGAGTGGTTGTCTTATCTCATAAAAATTAATAACTAAAATAAAACTGAAATAACAAGAGAAAGTAAAATAATTGAGTAGCAATGTAGCAAGTCAATGGCAATAATCTGGGAATGAATGTGTATATTTATTCTACTGTTTCATATGATACTTGTTAAAGTTTATCATAATGTATAAGATAGAATGTGCAGTACAAACAGATTGTATTACACCTAATGTATAAATTTCTTTTTCTAATATTGCTATAATATTGCAAATTCTATTGTATTTCATAAAACTATGGTAAGAGATAGTGCTTGCACTAAAGAGTTTGCATTCATTATCACAAATATGGATATTCTTTTGGAAAATAGTTAACTGGAAAAATGCAATTTCTACAAAAGCTCATACTTCCAATCAGAAAATTTTGTATTTTTATCTAAGACCTTTGTCCCACTACAGAACTTATAAATGCAATACTTYAGGTAAATTAATCCATATTTTGGTTAGATTTGTTATCAACCACGTTTTTTGCTGTTCTTTCTTTTAAATAGCAGTTCAGTATTAATATGTCTGGCACCTGCATATATTACCACAGTGATTCCTGATTTTTGTTTAACTTCTGATTCTCAGTTGCTTCACCCAGCTAAATCTCCTATAACCTTGTATGATTCACCTCTAATCCTATGGTTTAAAATCTTATAGGAAGAAACTTACATTTCAGCTTGATGGGTCTGATTTGGAACATGATCTTGACGAGTGGAATTTCCAGTAGGATAAACACACAGCCTTACTTGGAAACCTGAGTTTGAATTGCCTTCTTTTTCCCCATGAGTTTAACAGTTGTGTACTTTTAGGACCACTCAGGATCAAGCCAATGACCATAAATTAGGTGTTAGAGGTAAAGGAATACAAACTACATTACCATTCTTGGATGTCTTTCTCCTGGTAAGTCATGACTGGTCTATGTCTTCTCATAGTACTTTTGTGTAATATTGAACCACATAGTCATAAACTCAATGCATACATACAAGGTAAAATCTTGACCTTCTCCAAAGTTTCATAGGATTAAGATTTTGCCTAAGTTTCAGAATATGAAACAACCGCATCTGTGACACCAGACAAAAATCTTCTGTGTAACTTATTCCTTAAGTGTCCTCTGTCAGTTTTTGGTTTTGTTTAAAATATTTCTTAGAACCATGTAGATTTCATGACTAGTACTGATAAGCTACTGGACAATCTATGTGTCCTTTACTGTGACATCAATTCCATATTATGAAGTTATAATCCAGCTTTTCCAGGGCATCTAGATCTCAATGGGCGGAATGGTTGACACAATTTTTGCTTATGAAGACAGTTAATTGTCTTCATCTAACGAAGGTCAGATTAAATACATCATCCTTACTCTCATTTCCTCATTAAATCTAGCATATGGTCTAGAACCTGGGAATAAACTAATTTTTAAGCTTTCCATTTAACATTCCACCAGTATTTTTCCTGACTTGTATCTAGGAGCTTTTAATAAAGTAGAGAATTTTTATGGAAAAATGATGAGCTTTTGATATGAAACTACAGCAGTAAAGYCAAGACTTAATTTGATCAATACAATTAGTTAAGCATTATTTGAAATCATTGCCACAAGTACTGAAAAAGGGCATGCTATCATTTTATTTGAGAATAACATAAAATTAAAACTGGAATTATATTTGTATAATGTTCAGAATAAAGAACAAATACATTTAAAAATTATTTGGGGAAAATGATGCATATATATTTTCGATCTATGGTCATGTCTCATTTATAATTCTTATTAAAAACTATTTGAACAGGAAAATATTAATTCTGACTATCTTTTTTCTCCATAACTGTTTGATTTTGCAAATGATACTCTTGTAATGTTTTTGATGGTGTCTATAACCTATAACTATGGGCATCATTATTTCACCTGGAAAACAATGCTGCAATAGACCAATTATAGTAGACTGGGGAGTGATTTTTTAATCACCTATGCTAGAGGAAGGTAACTTCTTACTCCTTTTTATCAATGACCTATAATGGTGATAGCTGCATAAGAGTAAAGACAAGCCAGTTTACATGGAGCTGTCACTCCCCATCTTTTCAGATAAACTAATCTTATCTACCTTTGTGGTAGTGGGATGTCATCCATGCTATAGATCAGGCAGTTTATCCATACCCTTTTAACAGGGCTACAGGGTAGACACAGTCTTTGATTCACAGTCTGCACATTTTCCCTTGTCTACAGTTTGTGGTAAAACAAATTCCTAGCTCAATGATTTAATTTCATGATTACCAAGTCTAAATTACAATATAATATCTTCATCAAAAGCCTAAAATTATTCAGTGCACTATTTTTCATTCATTGTGGCAGCCAGAGTTGCATCCCTAATGTTGTTAGCAGGTTACTGGATTTCAAGATCAAATATTTTACAAGCTGATTTTCATATACCAACCTCTGGCTTTGAGAAAGGAATTACAGGTGTACTTGAAGGAAAGACTTTTGACTGAGAATCCAGAGTGGAGGGAGATGCTTCTAACAGCATTTAGAAAAACACCCAGATTAGAAAGTAGAGTGGTCTTCAAGACTCTCCTTTTTCTTCTTAATTTTTAATTTATTTTTTTAGAGTAATCACAGATTTCTATGTTTCACCTTCCAAGGTGAACATTCACCACAATTTTTGTGGTTAAGGTGTCTTAAATGACTTCCTGAGTTCTGCTAAGGGAGAGGAACTTATGATTAGTTGCTCCTATTTCAAACAATCTAGGTCCTGAGTAATTTTAGCATTTGTACCTAAGTGTTAATTTCTTTAAGTGCAAGGAACCAGAAAGAGCTCACAACCCCTTCCCTCACAGCTGCTGCTTAACCCTGTGTATGCCTAAATCCCTAGTTATCTATATTTCTGCTGACTGTATGTAAATTATCAAATTTATACTTACTGCTTGTTTTTTATATTTGTACTTTTTTAATATGTTTTGTATTTGTCTCCATGTATTTATCTGCAGGGACTGGCAATTCTCAGAACATGCCTGTGCTGCAAAGAAGACATCCATCCAGACTGTGTTCTGTACACTCTTTTCTATTCAGGTCCCTGCTATTTTGTAAAATAATCTAATACGCATCAGAGCACAAACCTGTGTTGAGCCATTCTCATGTCTCTCTGACCCAGTGACTATGATTTATACAGGGGAATGACTTTGGGTAAGATTATGAGAACAGTACCTTAAAATAGAGTGCAATAACGAAGCAGCTTAGGAGATCTGTCTTTAAATCCCTTCTCCAAAAGTAAGAAGATTTTAATTTGGATCTTACAGGTGCATTTTGTGAGAAATGACTGACACAGCTAAGTGCCTTTTCCAAGGAGAGTTCATGGCTGACAGTAAGTAATAGCTCTCACCCTACTCTTAGGCAATACCCTGCTCAGCCTGCCGATTTGTGTGAATCCTATTCCTAATGTTTAACTCTCACCATGCAATGTGAACAAAGATGGGAATCTAACCTAAGTCTTTGGATTCCACTTGTGTCCTTATAGAGTCAATGGAAAGAAATGGGACTTTCCAGAGGGCAACATTAGTCCCTAAGTAGACAAAATTACTGGTGATGCTTCACTTTCTTGGTTATGCCTTTAAAATGTATAAGAAGAATCTGAGATTTTGTGGCTCTGATCAAAGTACCATTTTCAGAAAAGAGAGCAGGATCTTCTCAGGATTAAATTAGCAAATACTTTTGGTAGCAGTGTGTATCCATGCCTTACCAAATGAACATGATACAGAACGTCTGCGTGAGGCTCTGGTGTTTCAGACCACTTGATCAGGGACGCATCTTGTGGTATACTTGTAGACCTAAGACATAATTATTATTTTCATTGTATCTTTATTTTTTCAGATGAAAATATCTGTGAGGCTCTGAAGAACTATCTGAAGTGTCTGAAGAARCTGTGAGGCTGGCATCATACCCTACCACCAAGATGTTTCAAAGTGTATATGTTGCATACCTTGTGATGACAGAGAGAGGATCTAAAGACACAACACCTTTTAGGTAGTGTTGAAAATTGTAAAGTGAAGATATCCAAATCTGAAGCAATAYTTTTCATACCGTCCTTTGAGAGCAACCTTTGCAGTGAACTATTACTAAATCTCCACCCAATTTTTCTTCCAGGAGCAACTAGTTGCTTCACTTGAAAATGGAGTGAAAGAGTGAATTAATGTCTACATAGCATGGGTAATTGATTAATATTTATTTAATTAAGTGGCTCAACATTGTGCAAATTAACTGGGAAGCTAAATCATTTGACCACGTACAGTTACCGAATGAGTCAAGAAATTCCTTGAGGATAACTGATGCTCCAGTATTGTCACTGAGTTGAGCTCTAACTGGATTATTACAAGTAACTTTTTTCACTGCTATCAGTGTTTATGAAATCAGGTGCATCAAAATCCCAACCTTATGGTCCATGCAAACAAGAAGCTTAGAAAGCCTTCTGAGACACACCATTCCTCCCCTGAGCCTGCTCCTCAACAACTCCAGGCCTGTTCTTGAATGTAGCAAACTGGGATTTGTAGTTCCAGAATTCTGCAGGGTAAAGGGATTTAACATCTGTTAAATTTTGAGTTTGGGTGTCTGTCTTTTTGTTTAAATTAGGAGAGTATTTTAATTGAAGTATTAACAACCCTTTAGGCCTTTAGACTCTCTTCCAGTGGGAAATGGCTGTCATGCATTCCACGCTGTTATCCCAGATGGTAGTACGCTGCCCAGGTTCAAATATTTTTCTTTTGGGATCTAAGCAATACTTGACTAATATGTTTAATTAAATACATGCACACATGTGCGTAGTGCCTGCACAACCAGCTATTATCAGCAATTATGCTGGAAAGAATGACAAAGTTTATGTAGAATCGTTATAGTCAAAAAGCTGTTGGCAGAGCCAGCTCCAGGCTTTCCGGTGATGTAGGCAGTGGTGGCAGAACAGGAGGTGAATGAGGAAGGCTGGAAGGAGTTTACTGAGTCTGAGGTGATGAAGCTGAGGTCGAAAGAAAAGGTAAGAAGGAAAAGGAGGAGGTCTTTACTGCAAGAGAAGAATTCACCTGCTACTACAATGACAGGAGGTGATTGGGGTGGAAGGGAAGGTTTACAACAAAAAAAGGGAAGCTTCAGAGGGATTTGAGTAAATGGAAAGTATATTACTCCCTTTCTGTCCTTTTGCCCAACTCTGGTTGCCAGTCCTTTTGTGTAACCTGTGTGTGCATGGACTATTTAAAAAAATGCAAACATGCTGACAAAAGTATGGCAAACTACTCTCCCAGTATAAAACATTGTATAGATAAGGGTCACGGTCTGCTTCAGGCTAAATGCTGAATAAAAATGGCTGGCTGGAAGATTCATCAGGAAAATATAAATCTGATCAAACAATCTTTATTGGAAATAGTCCACTTTACATCCAAAATGTGCATATCCAGGGACCTGGAATGATATTACCTGAATTCATCTCTATTGTTGTATTAATACAAAGGGAACGAAACAATCWTCCAAGAAGCTAAGCCCTAAAATATGCAGTATATTAATGTTTAAGCAATTAAATATTAACACCTTGAATTGCACCCAGAAGCATTTATGGAGATAGTGCAATCTTGGAAGCCCTGCAGTAATGATGTGTTGGTTTTGACAAAAACTTCTAAGCAAGACAACAGCTGCTTTACCAGCTGTAGCTTCCCCATCTTTTTCAAAGTAGCAAAGGTTGTGTAGTCATGCAGTTGAAAGCCAGAAAAATATCAATAGTTGTGTACATCTTTATATAATGAGTAGTTATTAGAATTTGTGTCAAATCCACATAAATCCAAATCTAAATAAAATCATCAGGCAGCCAGCAGAACCTTCATGCTGCAAATTTCTCTCACAAAAGACAAATTTCTTTTACCAACAGTGTCAGTGAGGGAAAATATGAGCAAGATACAAACTTCCCCCCCCCCCCCCCCGCAGCAAACCAATATCATTGTAACTGTGTGCCACAAGGCGTTGAGGCTAAACTAGCAAAGTGTTCTATCTTATGCTCTTTTGCTCTGACTCAGAAGATGCCAATCTAGGTAGGATTTYAAAAAGGTAAAAGGTAAAACCCTATCTAGAACAGCTTGCAGTTTGGAAATCTTACAAGGAAAAAAGAAATAGGATATTAATAGTGCTCAGACAGGTTACAGCAGTGTAGCCTGAAGACAGCCTATCCCAGCTGAAACCAGGACATTCACTATCTTGGCAAGTAGGCTAACTATTAGCCTACTATATAATGAGGAGGCATAAGCTAAAGCAGAGTTGCCTGCCTTCAGAAAAAGCTTCTAGGTTTTTACAGAACAGCATCACATCACAGAATAGGAAAAAGATCTCTGGCTTGAAAATGTAAGTGAAACTTTTCTCTAACTCTCAATGTTTCTCCACTGACTAATTCCAGGCAGCAGTATGTCATTAGGAAGCAGTGTTCCGATTACCAGCTGCTCTGGGTCCCATTTAGAGACTTGGTGCTTTGGCTGGCACTGTATATATTCCTAACACCTATCTCAGGGTTTTGGACTTCATTTGATATGCTTAAAGAATATGTTTCACAGCACATGTCTTTTAGATCCCTGAGTTCTTTGCCCTTAAAGTCAGATAAATGCTTAAGCAACAACATCTTTTGGGTACTATAAGTTCCATCGAACATAAGTAATAATCCATGTATCATGCCAAAAAAGAAGCGAAAAAGTGGAGCCAATTAAAAATGTGCATGGGAAGAGGAAAGTTAAGGTAGAAAAAGAATGCTGAAAGCTCTGCTTCTGGCACGTGCCTCTGCAGAAATCAAGGTTACCATCATATAGCCAGTGTAAATACCTGCACTGCATTAGTATACTAGTATAAAAGAGAATGCCTTACTCTAGTGGCTAAACACAACAGTCATGACACAGGTAATTTCTCTTTGGCCAAGTAAATGATCTGAACAAGCACCCTGATGTCTTACTGTCCAAACCAACTTGATGGCTTATAAAGGGGTCTTTTAAGAAAGATGGAGAGAAACTTTTTACTAAGGGTTGGATATAAGGAAGAATTTTTTTTTACAATGACGGTCGTGAGATACTGGAACAGGTTGCCCAGAGAAGCTGTGAATGCTCCATCATTGGAAGTGTTCAAGGTCAGGTTGGACGGGACTTTAAGCAACCTCACCTAGTGAAAGATGTCCCTGCCCATGGCAGGGGGCGTGGAACTAGAACTTTAAAGTTCCCTTCCAGCCCAAACCATTCGATGATTCTATGATTCTATGCCAATTTGAAAGGGTCTCAGCTCATTGTAGGTCAGGCAGTGCTCTGACATTATACATCTAACACATACTGCTCCTCCAAAATACTTAAGATGACCCTAGGAAAATGATAGATATTGTGCTCTGGATACTAAAGGACCACAGGTTTATGTGGCTCCATAGAATCTGTGGCAAAAGATCTAATGGGCACAGATTCTACGTAAGTATGTTTCAATAACAGAAATAATTGAGACTCTGTCTTACACCTATGTATGAATAATTTGCTTTGGCTTGCTTTGGCTTGCATCTCCTTTCCTTGCCTCACCTCTTAAAGAATACAAAGAATGAGAGAGGAGGAAGAAGAATGTTTTCAGAACATAAGTAAATATAAGGTTCAGGAAACACTAGGCCTAAAATTTCTAATCTGAAATAGTTATC
Source organism: Phoebastria nigripes (assembly GCA_035582835.1). NCBI lineage: Eukaryota > Metazoa > Chordata > Aves > Procellariiformes > Diomedeidae > Phoebastria > Phoebastria nigripes. The sequence goes on along the minus strand of JAYKAV010001499.1, from coordinate 680,888 downwards.
AAGGAATGAGGACAACACATGGAAAGAATCCAGTTTTGTTTTGTTTTTTTTTTTTTCTTCTTTTAAAACTACTAGAAAACCTAATATTTTATAATCCTGGGTCCTCTTTAAGTGCAAGAATTTTACAAGAATTCCTAATCATACTATAATTTGCTATATTATTATGCCTTCTTAGATAAGACAATACTGCTGTTTGGGGTGGCCAAAACCTTATATATTTGATAGAAAATAAATTACAAATGTATAAAGGCAGTGTAAAGCTACTCTGTGTACAGGGAAGGAAGAATTTAGCCTTTTGTTGTTTTCTGTTGTTATACCAACAGTAACTCAGAGATTTAAAGGCCTCAGCTAAAAGTAGTTATGAAAGTAATATATCTGAAACAGTTTGGAAAAAAATATAGCAGACAGTTGCATATGTAAAACTGGGTTATTACCAAAGGGATTGTTAAATTTGCAAACTTGAGTACATATAGAGAGAAAAGAAATACTGAATCAGGGGAATTAAGTTTCATTAACTACTGCTGCTTGAACGCTTTTAAAAAAAAAAAAAATTAAAAAAACAAGAGCTTAAACTATGGAATATCTTCACCATGTTCTTTTTATTATCACTAAGCTTGAAATAAAAGTTGCTGCCACTAGAGATCATTGTTGCTCTTTGCAGAAGAGGCCAGTGTTAAGTGTTTATTTTAGTCCCTATCAGTAGGTGCAGTCCTGTTCTTCATAGAATGCACTTCATAATATCAAAACAGAAACACAAGCAGAAATGTCTTCCAGCTCCAGGATTTCTTCTGTAAAATTTAATGGCACAATAATAGCAAATGGAATCCTAGATGTTTCTGTGCCAACACCAACATATCACTGATGACTTGAAATAACTCTAGGCCTGACTGTGTCAATCTCAGACTTAGTTTTTACAACAAATATCAGCTATTTGCTTTCAATCACATAATTTTTAATGTAATTTACTCCTTTCAAAAAGTTCCTTCAGCACTACCTGCTTATAACTATAATGAAACAATAAAATTTGAGAACATTTCCCAAGCTTGATATAAAATATTTTTGTAAAYATATATTTCTCTTGCTACAGTCTCTTTATTATAAAGTCTGTATCTGCACCAAAATTTTTTGTGCACTATCAGTTGTGCTGTAGATTTTTGTTCTTCTGAATATCTATGTAATTTCAGTCTTGAATCTTCACACAGACAGCAAAGTTAATGCAAAACCTCCCATGGAAATTTTRTTAGTCTCAAAGTATTTTGGATACAATGCTCTACATTGCAGTAACATCAAGAGTATAGTAAAAATATATCAGGTGGGAATAAATAGAAAATGTTTCCTTCTTTTTTCCCCAGTTTCTGCTCAAGTAAAAAAAAAAAAAAAAATCACAGAAACAGTGTCTGCAATGGAGACACTGAGATTAAATCCTCAGTCCACTAACCGACATTCCCTTTGAGTTTAGAAAAGCCAGGACTGAATGACATTCATATTTCTATAGATTGGTACTCAAAGATCCTAGAGTACAATGCTGGCTCAAGCTTGTTTTCTTCTGTACCCTGGCTGGTTAAAGTGTAGCCACCAATAAGAATCTTCAGGTAAATGTCCTCACCATATAACAACAGTTGGACAATATAAAATATGACAAACTGCCTCTTCCCCTTCCTAAAAAGAAGAATGACAAAGTAATCCTCTCTCTTTCTAAGAACTAGAACTATTTTGTGTAATAAATAATTATCCCTCCATCAAAATAGGGGACTGAAGATAAATCTCAGGAAACATTATCTGCAAAATAAAAAAGGGGAAATTCCAAATGATAACTGATCAAAGGGGTAACTATGCATATCAACCAAACAGTCAAATCCTACAGTACATTAAAATAATCCCAAGTGTAAAATTGGCAACACTAACTATACTGACTTCTGAAGTATGAAGGATTTTTAATTTACGGCTCCCTATGGTGATATGTTGTTTGTTTTAATGACTGTTGATTGTTTCAGTGATGTATTTCCAAATATGTCCCTAATCTTTTGTGATTTTTTTGTCCTCTTGGGATGCATTTCCAATGGTTTTAATATGACACATATACCATTTAATTGTAYCATGTTTTATTTTTGAGATTTTGATGTACCCAAGCTTTTCCTAAGTGTTTTTAAAACTATTTACATTGGTTTTCAAAATCAAAATTGCAATCTGGAACAAGTAGAAAATAAGCTCATCACTTCATAGGATCATGTACAAGCTCATTGCACCATGCTTAGGTCTGTTTCAAACTGAGTGACCTAATTTGGTTTGGATAATACTGGAGTAGGACAAAAGGCCCTTGTAAGTGTTGTATATTTCACGTCCATGATTGTATACATAAAGAACAGAGGTTCAAGCCACAAAACCACACTTTCTTCAGAAACTTAAAAGACCTTCATGACCCTTAGAGAAAATGAGAAGAACAAATATATAAGAAACAGAAAGTAGTGTGAAAAAAGAGCAGGTTTTGCTTTCCTACCTTGTCATTTATTAGCATGTCCCAGAGTTAATAATAAATATGCACAGAATGATCCAGTCAACAAAAAATAAAAGACAATGAAAAGGAGACTCAGATCTTCAAAAAAAGAGATTAGTCTATTAATATTAAGCTAGTATTTGTATTTTCATGCCTTCAGTGTGGTTTTAAAAAAACAATGGTTACTGGATGCCAAAATGGCAATTGCCGTACGGTAATAGACATCTTTGGCATTCTTTGATCCTCTCTTTCACCTCCTCTTGGCTTCCTGCATCTTTTACCTATGGTCAAGATTCAACAGCAAGGCCTAATAGAATTTAAGATCCTTCTTCACCTTCACACTAACAAGCAGGGGTTTAATTTCTTACAAATCACAATGAAAATCGGCTGAAGTCTGCATAATGTATTTCATGGTAATAACATTATTCATAATAGATGAATAAAGCCCACATGCTTGCTTTATTACTTTGTCTTTGCATTGCCCATAAAAACAGTCAAAACCTACTTCTTTTTCTAAATTAACATTACTGCACTTCTGATGTTAACTAAAACCAAAAATATAGTGGAACATTTTTTTCTGCCATATAAGCCTGCTATATATCTCCCAAATTGTTGAGACACCTATTGGGGGGGGGCAATAAATACAAAGGAAGTGAAGTACAGTATATCTTTTGATATGGATTCCTGATGTGCGTGATTATAATTTTAACAGATGCTACATTGTTTGATGAAACATTTTAGACTCTGAATGAAGAGTCCTTGAAGACCAAGAATGAAAATAATGTCTTACATGTGCAAAATAAATCTGACTTCTCAAGTACAATAGTCATTTACTGCTATCCAGAGTGCTGTGCAATGCAGTCATCACAGAGTTCATCAACAGACAATAGATGATAATTCTTCTTCCTTGTGAAAGAATTATCTCCTCATATTTTATAGGTGTTGGGCCAAATCCTTCAGTCCTTACTCCAGGATTGATTTCTCAGACCTTATTCATGGTAGATAGGAGTGCTTCAATCCACGCCAATGAAATACTGTTAATTCCTTCATTAAGATGAATAAAGATACCAGTTCTCAGGCAAGGGAGACAGTTGAGGGGTGAGTAATGAATAAGCATTTTGGCTGGTAAGGAATAAAACCTTTAATAAATGTTTAAACTATTCACTTCATACAGGAACAAATATAATTTAAGTGTATTATATTTGACCCGACCTTTGAAGCATTTCTTTAAGAGTCTGTAAGAATTTGTGTTAATAATCTGAAAAGAGAACCAGAGTCTGGACATTAATTACTGCATATTTGCAAAATATTTATTGCCTATGAAAATAACATTGGTTTTGTTGTTTCCATTAAAGTGAAAAGTTCAGACCCTCCTTGTACACATTATTCATTCTCACTTAGCAGTTCATTTGACTTCAAAATGACAACATTGAAATATGTAGTATATGTGTTTATGAAAGTATACAGCAATTAGCTCTTATAATTTCTATCAGCCTTTAATAAATATTAGAGAGAATAAATAGCAAATGGTATCATTTTGGGGAAAAAAAACCTCTAAAGCATAAATTTATGGAAATGTAGCAATGTTTTATTTCACAGTTAACATTTTAATATCTAGAAATAGTCTGGAAAATACTGTCTTGCCTTATTAACTCTTTGGTATCATTTGTTTCTACTTTGAGTCTGCATACCCTTTCATGTTCTTTGACTATAGGATTAAGCAGAAAACAACAGTACAAGACCTATGTTTATAAGAGCCTGCTGTGTCAAATCTGTTATTTCTGGTTTTGAACTATTTTTTCTTAAATTTTACTACTAAAAATAAAGGTTATTCTAAGTAGGAAAAATGTTATTTGAAACAAAAATCACCAAATGGGAATATTGAAGTAATGATAGACAAAATTCACATCTATGGGTAAATTTAACCAAGAAACTAATATTCTAGCTGTGTTTACAAATGAGCCCTTCTTCAGCAAAATGCATATTAAAATCTCTATATGAAATACCTCTTGTGTTAAATTACAATGACTGGTAGAAGGCAAGAGGAAGGTCACTGTAGCTGATAAACATAGTTATGCAAATGTGTTATTGTGAGAAGGCACTGAACAGGGTTAAAAATTGTGCTAAGCAGGAGGTCAATCAGAAATTTCATGGGTCTTTCTGGCCTTGAAATCTATAAAAGTGAGGAGGTGAGCAAGGAAGAAAATTAAGATGAAAGTAGTTTTTTTATTTTTTAATTTGGGTCTATTTGATAAATAAAAAAATTTTGGTCTAGTAGGAAAAAGGTGTCATTAACAATTATATTTTCATCAGAAAAAAAAAAACAAAAATAACTTATTAAAATATTTGTGAATTTGCCATATGTTCAGATCTCTCTATACCATCAAGCAGAGACACCTAGTAGCCTCTCTAAGATTCTTCAGCTCTAGATTCCTCAGAAGCTCCCTGACCCGGCATCACAGTGACTAGACTGATTTCATTTGTAGTGCTCATCTTAATCATTATGCTTATACTTAAGGGGCTTGTTCTTTAATTTGTGAACAGATTTTGTTTCAAAGACAACAGAGAGAAGAACAAGCCATAGCTGGAATTTACTGAGTTAGTAGGGACCTCACCAGGGATTTTGTGTACTTGTAACTGTTTTGCTCCTGGGCGGTAGACGGTCTATCATGCTGATGGGGGCCAGAGAGAGTAAACGACAACCATAGTGGGTACTGGGGTTTATTTAAGAACCAGCAAGATTAGAGCTTTCACCCCATTCATTTATCGCACACGCTTGCTCAGTTTCCCCAGTGTTACACTCTCGAGGTTTCAGCTTCCCCTCCCCACTGTGGGGTTCCTGCTGGTCTGGGAAGATCAGGCAAAAAGTCGTGTCTCCGCACTGTGCTGCTGCTAGCAGTTACCAGTCTTGAGGGTCACCAGGCAAGGTCCCTGGGCATTCCCAGGCCACCTTCTCCATGCATCTGATATCTGGGATCTTCACCTGCTTCTCAGATCTTTCCTCCAGCAGGCATTTTCACCTTCTTTCCAGGCCACTTCCTGTTCCCTGAAGCCGTACCTTCTTTTTGATAAATCCTTTTTCCTTTGCCTCTTCTTTCCAGAATCTCCAGTCTCTGGTTTTCCTGATCTAAATAATCTATATGCAGAATCACAATGTCTGTTTAGTGTCCTAACTGGTGGTTCTGTCTCATGCCTCTTCATTAAATGGAGGATTCAGGAAATGCCACTTTTGTTTAGTCCAAGTGATATCAAAATTTACAACTAGCCTGTCCCAGTTGCAACTAGCACGTAGCAGGCTTCCGCTTGAGAATTCAAAAGTTCAGTTTTGGACACTCACCCTCCACCTCCCCCACAACACACACACAAAATTACCTGTTGCCTGTCAGCGTTCACAGTTTAAGTTTTTTTTTTTTTTTTTTTTTTCATAGGAAAGAGTTTACCCCAGGTTGTATTGCAGCTATTTAACTACAATATGCTACGGTCTGAATGAGTATCAGGAGCTCGTTTCTGCCACTGGGACAAGTAAGACCCATAGATGGAACAGGTGAGGAAGAGTAATTTTGATCTCAAGCCTCTGTGGATGGTGGATCACCATGTTTGCGTAAATGGCAATATACTGAGTTTTCCTCATTTTTACACCTTTTTTAACACTTCATTGCACTGTACAATTTCTTAGCAGAGGTTCCTTTCACAGTACCCACAGAGGTTTAGCAGTGTGAGGCAAAGGTTGATATTCCTTCTGACACACATCTGTGCAGTGCCTGCTGTGGGATTTACAGCTCCAGGAGGCCTGTGCACTAATCCTTCACCCTGGCAGAATTTCACCTGTGCTGTGTGTTACAAATGAGAGAAGAAAAACACTGTTCTGAAATTTTCCTTCCAGGCTGATACAGCAAAAGAATGATGAGCATGAAGGACATATGGAAGGGTATTTCACCAGCTTGGAGTGAGATGCAAGAAAACCCTATCASTAAGGGCTGCATTGAACACAAAAGGCACTACAAACAATAGATCAAACACAGAACAGAACTGACATATTCAGTTAAATGAAGGAACGCTTTTCACTTTGGGAGAGGGAATAAATGGACTATAATGACTATAATATGTTCATCCTACACAGAAGAGTTTTTGAGTACAAATAAACAATGAGAACGGTTTTTCCCAATTCTTCAATTTCTCTTATAGTCTCTCTACGTGGATTTCTCTGAGATATTTTATAGAATAAATGATGCTGGTACATAAAACTAGAGAAATGTCTCTGAAACTACATAATGAAGGCTTGCCACTGTCACGAATGTTATATAAAAGGCACATCATGCAACAATACTTTATCTTGTCTATAGGTGGCAGCAGAAGACTAAGTCTCATGAACAAATACTCTCGATGGAAGTGTGTTTAAAGAAAGTTATTTGTACACTAAAGATGAATATTCTCTTAATAATACATGAACATTATTTAAGAGGAACTATAGAGTCAATAGAATGCGAACAATGACTCCCCCTCTCCAAAAAAAAGCCATTGCAGCCAGAACTAGTCCTTTTCTTCAATGAAGTGAAAAGCTCGTTCAATTTGCTCAGCGTGGGAGTCTTTGTCATTTTAACTGGATGGCACAATAGATATTGATAAAAATAAAAGTCTTTTAACATAATAGCAATGCAAGACAATACCAACAAAGTGTCTTGTCTGTCAGCAATGGCCATTAAAAATGTATTAAAACATGCATTCAGCTCTTTTATTTCCTAAAAATAAAAAAGGTTGGTAAGTGCTTACATGCAAAAACCTTCTCATAAGGAAAGAAAGAAAGAGAGACAGGGAGCTCAGGAAGGAGGCCACCAGATCTAGGCACGGAAAACAAAAGCAAAGTAAAGGAAAAGGGCCCATGAGACAAAAAAAAAAAAAAAAAGGCAGCTCAACAACTAGATTAAGCCAGAGAGAAACATAATAACTCTAAACAATGCAATAGGCTTCATATATGTCTGAGAAAAATATCATTTAAAGCTTGTGTCTGTCTATAAAAATCCCTTTTTTTTTTTACTCCACTATAAATATTTGTTACTTTCTAGAATTAAGAGATGTTGTTCACTAGAAGGAATTATCAGTATTTCAAGTAAAAGATGAGTTTGTGCAAAACTGTGAGCCTTTTAACTGCATAGTAGTAAACAAAGGGAAAAAAATCCTCCATGAAAGCATTGCCTTGCTTTCACTTACTGACCCTGCTAAACTGTTTTGTACATAAGTGAAATATACATGGCGGATTGTCTAGTAAACAAAAAGGATAGCTTTCATTGTGGGAGAATGGTGGGGAAAGAAGATGAAAGGATCCAGTACAATCCATGGCAAGATTTTCCAATGAAACAGCTAGTGAGGAAGGAACTGTTGTTTTACAGTGCCTCACAAGGTTCAAAGCATACATATTAAAACAACTTGCAGATGTAGGTTGTGCAAAATATTAGGGACAGTACTTGCTAAACTCAGTTTGCTCAGCTATTTCTTCTCTTTCAAAAATTCATAAGTCCTGTAAATCCTCAGAGCCTACTGTCTAATTATACCGGGCATCTTGTATACCTTCTCATTAAAAACTAACCTCCTATTTTAATGACTTGGTTGAAATCCTTTGAAGATCAGACTGTTAGTGACTGAATTTTGTACTCTGAATACCCCTTCATGCTGCCCTCCTCCCTTTATTCCTTTCTAAGCTTTGGTCATTTCTTTTCTTTTTTTTCTTTAAACCAATTTTAGATGCCTTACCTGACTCCAAGTGAAAAATGCTTCGTTTGAGGGCCACTTCTGCACCCTGACAGAATGGGTCGGTCTGAGTTAAGTGTTTAGGTTGCTTTTAGCTAATGGGAAAGAGTCTCTTATCTATTTAGCTGAGGCAGTTGCTGAACAGATGTAACTCTGACACAGTGCAGTATTTACAGTATCCTATCTTTAACAAATTGGGCTATATTCATTCCTGGGATAATTCCAGCTGACTTCATTCAAATTACACAAATGATTAATTTGTGCTCTGGGTTTCAGATGATAAACCCTCTTCCAGTTTCGTATTTAGAGGGTGTATTTTCTTTATCATCGGTTTCTGGCTAGGATCACTACGATTTGGACAATCATTTTAACTTACCATTTGAGTCTTTGTGTTATGTCGCACATCCAAAGGTCTTGGACAGTCTCAGCCTTAATAAGGGTTTTAGAAATCTGGAAATAGATATATTTGTTCTTTAATTTGCTTCTTTCAAAACTTTACTTTTTCAGATATTTACAGGCTCTTTTAATGCCCTTCTGTATATTTTCCACAAGCATTTTAGTCATAACTGTTACTCACTTCAATTACAAGTGTTCTCTTTCTGTACTGTGGTGTTTTTTTAATGTCAAGAGAATGAAGAGTACATTCTTCATTCCACGTGGACACCTCTGGGGTCTCTCCCAAACAAGGAAGTAGAATTCTGGCACTGAAATAAAGAATAAAATGCTGTTTCTGTTGGAGGTAAACTTATCATTATTCTTCTGCTTTTTGTCATCATAAATCAAAATATAGGCTTTACATGGAGTTTCTCTTACAAAACCAAATATATTGACAATAGCATTTAAATAAGTGGGGAAGTGTAATTAATATGCAAGTTATTTCATTTGCAAAATGTATACAGATAATAATTTCTGCGTTATTTAGTAGATCTTATATATCTTACTGTAGCAAAATTCAGAGAGGGCCATACTGTGATGGCAACACATGTTGTGATTGCAACAAATGGTACTTTACTCCATAAGCTTTCTCATTTATTCCAGTCAAAGTGACATATTTTATATCCAAATAAAAACATACATGAATCTTCCTTATTTCCACAATGAAAAGATGAAAACATAACTTGCTAAGAAAAACCCAAAGTTTAAAATTCATTACAAATTATCCTGGAAATTATATTCTGTTTATTTTAACAGGTGCAGAGAAAAATTCATAAAATATTTCATCTGCATATTGAACATAATGGGAAATAGGGACATTATTTTGATACATGGTTTTACTAACAGGTTTCAAGATTAAATATTGCCTATCATAAAAAATACACCTATTCACAAGYAAAAAAATAATAATAATACAAAAATTGCTAGCTTTAATAAAAGCTGGGACTTACTGATTAAATAACATTTTATATTCAAGAGATTCTCTAACATAAAGGCCTTTATTGAAAAGGTCTGATGGGCTAAGAGAGAAGTTTTATTTATTTTATAGGTGCTTTTCTTAAGTACAATTCCCTCATGCCTAGAATAAACCTGGAGTTAGGAAAGCGTGAGTGGAGCTCCTATTGAAACAACTCCGTATCAAAACACAAATAACTTTGTATTAGCCATGTCACTAGGTTAAAGAATAGGTAGGCGGAATACAAGCAATTATCAGGGAAACATTGGAACATTCTTCAAAACAACCCTGACCTTAATAACTTGTTTAAAGATCTTCTCCTGATGGCTTATGGAAGAAGCCCAACTTAAAAGACAAAAGTGTACTCTTAAAGTGCATTGTTCATCACTGTAGATCTTCAGAGGCACAGCTACCCGATGGCAATTACTTTTGTGATGACTGTGACCGTGTAATTCAACCCCCAAATATAAGTGTTTTATTTTATCACCCTATTAGAGGAAAAAAAAATATCCTCTCCTATTTAATGAGTAATAACATGCACTACAAAGAATGTTTCAGTAGTGTATCCAATCAGATGTCCTTGCACTCCAGTTAGTGTGTGGATGAGACCACAAAAATTATGACGGAACAAATGTGTAAAGAATCTGCTTTTCATTAGGGGAAATGATGAAGCCTCTTGGCAAGCTGAATACGCTAACACTGGGAGAGATTCTAATCTGAGGTACTCAGCATACAAAGCTTCTTAGTTCAGCAGCAAATGTGTTTATGAGCTTCTGAAGCCACCTATTCAACACCTCTCAGGTGCAAGGACCCATCCTTCTAAAATGATGAAGTTTGTAAAGGAACAAAGAGGATCTTCAATAACAGTTTCTTTCCACTTTCCACAGGACAGGCAGAAACAAAACCACAACCAATAACAAAAGTTAAGTTTATATATTTAATTTGTAAATACAGATAATTTATGTCATTTAGATATTATTAATGAAGTTCAAATTCTTTATTATTTCTTCAGATTTCAGTAGTGCAATGCAGTCAGAGAGTGCTACAAATGTTACATGTGATATTCAGCTGTGGAAATATACAACCAAGGCAGAAATATTTAAAATAGTGACAGATCATTCTTTTAGCACAATATCTTGCAGTGATACTTGGCCAGAAGATTTAGACACACTGCTTGCATTATCTGACAGAGTGCAGTTACTCTTTCTTCCGCTTTCCTATTTTTCTTCTTTTTTTTCTCTACTATGAAGGAGAAGCTTCAGCCTTTGTATAGATGTCTCATTCTTGCACAGAAGGAGGAATTTTTGCGTTCCTCTGGACTGCTCTAAGATCCTAGCATTTTTGTGACTCACTTGATGGTTGTATTGACTATCCTGCACCTAAATTTTAATGTAGAGTACTGTTATAGATGAGAACATTCATGTGAGAGGTAATAAAACTGTCTTCATCTCAGCAACAAAGACATGCTGTTTAGTTCTGAATGTTTCTCTCTAAATCTCCTGCTATCTCTATAGCCACAAAGATTTAGTTATAGATTAGATTTACATATTACATAACAGCACTTTAGATAAATAGTGACCATTATGGTTACCTCACAATTTATAGATGGAAAAATATCACATCTGCTGTGAAAGTATAAATTTTGTTTGATTTTTCTCATATTGCCTATAGAAATAGCCATTTAAACTTAAAGTGCAAAGCAAATTGTTCCAATGCTTCATTATTCAGACTGCTAAAATTTGGCCTGTACTTCTAAACAGAATTTATTTTGCATAAGCTTTTAACCTTTGAATTTTGTGTAACTGGTGAGTTAATAAATTGTTCATTGTTAGACATTTCTTCTCAGATAGGTGTCTACAAACTATATAAATTTATTTTTTTGTGGATATGCTGAATAAATCCAGCTTCCTAGTAAAGCAGATTTCCAGTTTTTCACTCACAGAACCACAGAATGGCTGAGGTCGCAAGGGACCTCTTGAGACCATCTAGTCCAAACTCCCTGCTCTGGCAAATCAGCTACAGCCATTTGTCCACAACCATGTCCAGTTGGGTTTTGATCACCTCCACAGGTGGAGACTTYATAACCTCTCTGGGCAACCTGTTACATCATTTAACCACCCTCAGAGTAAGAAAAAAATTGTTGTGATGTGTTCAGGTAGAATTTTGTGTGTTTTAATATATGCTTCTTGTCCTGTCATCGGACACTACTGAGACAATCCTGCTTCTCTCTTCATTCCCTCTAATCAGGCTTATATACACTGAAAAGCTCCTCCTGAGCCTTCTTTTTTCCAAGCTGAAGAGTCCCAGCTGTCTTAGCCTTTCCTCATGAGAGAGATGCTCCAGTCCCTTCATCTTTGTGACCCTTTGCTGGACTATCTCCAGTATGTCCCTGTCTCTCTTGTACTGAGGAGCCCAGAACTGGACACAGTACTCCAGGTGTGGCCTCACCAGTGTAAAGTAGAGGGGAAGGTTCACCTCTCGACGTGCTGGCAATGTTCTTGTTAATGCAGCCCAGGACACTGTTGGTCTTTTTCACTGTGAGGTTGCATTGCTGGCTCATGATCGGCTTGTTGTCAACCAGGACCCTGAGGTCCTTCTCTGTAGAGCTGCTTATCAGCTGGTTGGCCCCCAGCATGTATTGGTGCATGGGATTGTTCCTCCCTAGGTGCAGGACTTTGCATTTCCCTTCACTGAACTGTGTGAGATTCCTGTCAGCCCAATTCTCCAACCTGTTAAGGTCCCTCTGAATGGTAGCACAACCACCTGGTCCTTCAGCCACTCCTTCCAGTTTTGTATCATGTGCAAATTTGCTACAGGTGCACTCTATCCCAGTACTCAGGCCATTGATGAAGATGTTGAACAGTATTGGCCCCGGTATTGCCACCTGGGTACACCACTAGTGACTGGCCTGCAGCTGGACTTCGTGTCACTGATCTCAGCTCTCTGGGTCTGATTATTCATCCAGTTTTCAACCCATCTCACTGTCCACATTTCTAACCTGTATTTTCTCAGTCTGTCTATGAAGATGTTACCGGAGACAGTGTCAAAGGCTTTACTAAAGTTGAGGTAAATGACACCCATTGCTCTCCCTTCATCTACCAAGCTAGTCACTTCATTGTAGAAGGCTATTGGGTTGGTTGACCATGATTACTCTTTCATAAATCCATGCTGAATACACCCTTCTTGTCCTTCATGTATTTGGATGTTTGCCAGGAGGATTTTGTCCATCACCTTCCCACGGACAGAAGTGGGACTGACCCACCTGTAGTTGCCCTGAGCTTTCTTTTCGCCCTTCTTGAAGACAGGAGTAATGTTTGCTCTCTTCCACTCTTCAGGAATCTCTCCTGGTCGCCATGACTATTCAAAGATAATTGAGAGGGGCCTCGCAATGGCATTAGCCTGTTCCCTCAGGACGAGAGGAAATAGCCTCAAGTTGCTCCAGGGGAGGTTTAGATTGGACATTAGGAAAAATTTCTTTACTGAAAGAGTGGATAAACATTGGAACAGGCTGCCCAGGGAAGTGGTGGAGTCCCCATCCCTGGAAGTATTTAAAAGACGTGTAGATGAGGCATTTAAGGACATGGTTTAGTGGGCATGGTGGTGTTGGGTTGACGGTTGGACTCCATGATCTTAGAGGTCTTTTCCAACCTTAATGATTCTATGATTCTATGACTCATGGGCGCAACCCATCAGGGCCCATAGACTTGTGTGTGTCTAGTTTGTTCAAGTGCTCCCTAACTAGTGAGGGAGGGTAAGTCTACCCACAGAGGGTAAGTGCCTTCTTACAAACTTCTGTCTGGTCTGAGGGGCCTCAGATATATACAGATTTTTTTTGTTTTGGTTTGATTTTTTTTTGTTTTGTTTTGGTTTTTATGTTTGTTTTTCCTGGCCCATGTATGTTGTTGTGCCTTTCTGGACATCTCCAGTGCCTTGCTGGGCCTCTCTGTGCAGCCCACACACTTTGGCATGCCCTTCTGCATGGCCAAACTGCCTCAGTGTGCTGCACTCATTCCTGTTGCTTATTTATTTCTGAAACTTCCCAATCTTTCTAAACATGCTTTTCTAAATTTTAAACAGTAGAAATCTCTAGAGTTTTCTGGTAGTGTTTTCATGAATACAATGTACAGGTGTACTTCTGATATCCTATTTCTGTTTAGGATTATGTTTGTTCCCTTGGCTACAGCTTTGCATGGGGACCTCATATAGATAGCTGCTGTGGTTCTCTGATGTGATTTTTAAATCCTCCTCAGTCTCAGTAAATTTCAGAACTGAATGTTGAATGTGACTGCATTCTTTGCTCCTGTTTTTATGACCTGTTAAACCACACTAAAATACCTATGATTCATATGATCTTCTTTGTCAAACAATCCAAGCCTTATCTACACAGCTGGCCAATTCTTTTTATTGTTTCATATTTGTAAGTTTTTAACCGCCTGGAAATTTTTACCAGTAATCATTGTATTTATTTCTTCATCTTTCTCAACCATGAAAAGAGGCTCTGCGTGTACTGCACTAAGAACAGATCTTTGTGGCACTCCAGAAGGAACATCATTTGATGATTTCCCATTTACTTTTCTCTTTGTGTGATTGCATGTAATGAGACAATGAGTTTGCATCATGCTTATTCTTTAACAGCTTGACACAGGGAACTCAGTCATATGACTTAATGTACTATAGCAACAGTTGCCTTTATCAACTAAAACTCTACTTTCATAAAAATTATCAAGTTTGAAAACAAAGTCATTGTAAGACAATGGATCACCTCTTTGTAATCATCTGCATGAAAATATAAAAAAGTGCTTTTGCTCTGAACACTGCCTTTGCAATAATTGCATTATTATATTTATTGTTGCTGATTCTCATAGCATATTTCTTCTATTTGGAAAGAAATATGTGTTTTTATCTTAGGATGTAGAAGTAAAGATTAATTATTTCTGGTATAATCATTGTCATCAGGAATAAAGGTTTTGTAGCAGAAATTTAGCAACTCTTTCTTACCTGTATTAGGTCTGAAATACTTAAGAGAACAAAGTGGAGTAAGTAATTCATTCACCCTGTGATACATGGCAACATATATCTCAATATGCAAAGGAGCTTTTACTGCTGAATCTATACCATAAAGTTGGATGGAGCCTGGCCTTAGCTTTGATGAAATTTGAATCTAGCACTCAGTTTTACAGCAACCATATTCTTTACTGGGTTCTAATAAGAATTCAAATCTTAACAGATGTAAAGTTTATAAATGTTCGAACATTAGATTAGATCTCTTACAGGAACACATAGATCTTATATAGTGATCTTGCTCCTTGAGGTATTTTTTTTCTAGGGGAATGAACATTTAATTAAAACAAAAAGACAACAACAAACCCCTCCTTCCTCTTTTCAGAGTTAGGTTACATTAAATCCAAGAAGATTTTGCAGAGATCTTACTTGCTTGTTTGATTGCTTGTTTTGAAAAAAAAGTGTAAGATTTAGAATTTTTTTCATATTGCTTTTACCTATGAATGCAGTGATTGTTTAGCTGTCTACATCTATAATACATACCAAACCCTGACAAACACAGAGATATATTAGGAGGGAAGATTTTTATGCTGGAATTCATTTAAGACTGCATTTTCCATTTTTTTCAAGGGAATCATCTACTAGTATTACTGAGAACTTTTTTCTTTTACAATTTAGAGTGAATTAAAGTATTTTAGTTCACATGTTTATGTATTTTTCATCAAAACAATGTTAAATGAAAAAAATACAATTCAAATCCATTTAATGGAAAACAAAATTTAGTTTGATGGCATTGGATTTTTTTTTTTAAATTTCCTACTATTCTTTTCTCTACCCCTCCACCACCAAAAAAAAGAGCAAAATACCAAACACAAAAATCTCAATTCCCTCATTCATCTCTACCACAAAATGGAAGGAATTCTAAAAATGTTCTCTCAGTTCCAGCCCATACTACTACATAAGAGATGGCTAGGGAGTAAGCTTGAACACTAAAATTCTTGATTGTTCACCCCRTTGAATTGTCAGCTCTGAATTGTTTCAGCCAGCTCTCTCCAAGATAAATCTGCACAGAGGTGCTATCCTTAATCAGGTGGAATGTGACCTATCAGTGCCACTGGGCCTCAGGGGCAGGGATTGGTCTCTTGTTCTCTTTTATTAGCAGTATAGTCATAACCTTTGAATTGAAGCATTTATTTCTTTTCAAACCATTTTACCAAAGCCTGAAACATTTCACACAATAGCAAAAGCTTTACAGAAATGTTTCACTGGTTAAAAAAAAAAAAAAAAAATCAAAGCCCTGTTAGCATTTTTGAGTAACTTGTATTATTCCAGCAGACCACTGTACAGACAGTGTTTCAGTCCAAAAGGTCACTTTGTTACCCTCTGTCCTAACATGCCTATACAGCTTGCCAATATGACTTCAAAAACTACCTTCTTAACAGTCTCCTTTGAGACCAAAGTAGAAGCACTCAAATCACAAGGAATCATTTTCTCCCTTTGCTCAAAGGCTGCTGGCACCAGTGGAGCCGTCACATCTCTATATCACCAGCTCTGCCTCAACCTGAGCCAGCCACGTTCCTGGTCTCCTTGCTGCCAGAGCTCACAACCCTGTACCGATGGTCGAAGGGCCAGCGACAAGTCTGTTACCATCACAGAGGCAGTGTTTGTATGGGAGGGGGACAACCTGCTCACGACTTTCCCTTTTTATGCAACAGTCAGGCCATACCCAGGCTTGGAATAACCTTAGGAGTACAGGATGCTAATAATTAAAGTGTTAGAAGTCTCTCTTTCTCAGAAGTGGAGTTTTAAACAAAACTGCATAAACAACGTGAGTCTAGTGATAAAGCGATATTTGTGTCTCTCTCAATAAACAAATAAAACCACAGTCCCTTCCTCTGGCCAAGGAAACTTGGAAACTCTATCAACATTTCTTCTAAAGAAACCAGATGGCTTGTTGCTAACTGATATGAGTCAGTCCCTCCCTCAAGGTACGGACATGCTGAGTCCATGGGATTTCTAATTAAATTTGAAAAAAAGGTAATCATAATTTCCCCCCCTTGTTTCAAGTCACTTTCTGATTAAGTGCATAGGAAAAGTACTAATTTAAACCACAATGTTCACATCTAACCAATAACTGACCCCTGAATAAGAGTGTGAGGAGTATGATCACTTAATTCCGGTACAGACCAAGCTATTTTTTGTATGATCAGTGTATAAAAAATACTTGAACTATAGGGAACTGCTTTTAAGGGAGGTCTTACACAAACTTTCTAGAATTAATTGTTATGTTTATTTTGTACAATTTGGGTGCATTTGAATAAATACACGGAAGTGGATTTTACCTACAAATCTTAAGTGGTGTGATTCAGCTTCCAAAGCATACATATTGAGAACTATCTGAGATGCCACAAGACATCTGAGGTGTTCTGCATGCAGGATSTATGGGAAACCCATGTGCTTCTGGTGAGGAACTGCACGTCAGGTTAGATACCCTCACACGTCACTGGATACCTATGTTTAAGCAATTGATTGCAGTGCTGAATTTTAAGAAGTATAAATCTCATCCCAATTGACTTCTGTGGGGCCAGGATGTTACTCCCAGTTTGTGAGAGCTTCTTATTGTTTGTAATTACATTGGAAGAATATTGGCTAAATATCAGCAGTTAGGCAGCAACTAAGAATCAACTGTAAAATAAAAAATCAAGAAGTGATACTAGAAACTGAGTCCAGCCTTTATTCAGTATAGCCAAATAACCTGATCAAAGGTAGATGCCAAATTGGAGCAGGTGTTTGGACTACAATCTTTATAAAGCAGCCTAAAAGTGTATGTCTAGTGCCATTGGAAAAATGTCTGAGACTTTTGGACCAGACTGAAGATATGACACTGTGTGAACAGCATGGGACTACACAGGATACTTTCTGGTGATTTCAAATGGCAATTCATGCTGAAGCGTGAGCTATTGTATCAAGGCTTGTCTGTGCAGGAAAAAAAAAAAGAAGCCTCTTCAAGAGGATATTTATCTCATCTACCTCAAACATGTTTTATGAGAAGATGAACTGTTCTTAGGAGGACCCACAGCCAGACCTTTGTAAGAGTACCTGGCTTTGAGTAATTGTTGACACTGTACCTGGAGTACTGTGAACTAAGAAAATTACCTTGAGATGTATGAAGCAGTTACCTCATAAAGAGAATAATGGGAAGTCACTTAGAAAACASTTTGATCTTTATACAAAAACAATGGGTGCCAGATAAAGAGAAGATAAAAAACACTTTTATTTTTTAAAATCTTTCATTCTGAAACTATTGAGTATTTTAATATTTTTTTGTTAAATGAGACAAAAGAAGCTAATGAAAACTGTATTCCTAAAATAATAGAAGAGGGGAGAAGTACTTTACAAGGAAAAATACGGTAATATTAGTAGAGTAATATGGTTTTAATTAGAGAGTAAAGAAAATATAGAAACACTGAAATAGTATAGCATGTTCAAGGCCAAAGGACGCCGAAATTTTGCGAGGTTAATTGAGAAAAAATTATAGGGATCTGAAATAAAGATGAGAACAGAAACTATAGATCAGATTAATTCTTTACGAATGCCACAGAATATACCCGGATAGTGGGTTCAGAATTAATTTGAAGTTGGCATTAGATGCAGCATTAGAAAGCCAGATAGTCACACTGAAAATACTGGGTAAAATTCATTAGTTTCTATGTCTATGCATTATTTGTGATACCTCTCAAAAATATACTGGTTACCTGTTTCCTTATAGTCATGTGAACTTTACAAAATTCTGTGAAAAGGAGTTAATCTTCCAGAGACTGAAACAAACAAACAAACAACTATTACAGTGATTGAAATATGGCATTGTTAAGGTACATTTCTAGATTTTTCACTTGCTTTTTTGGCAACACAAAATTTTATTTTAAATTTTAAATGCCTTTTAAAAAGAAATACAATAAACCTTAGAGGGTTAAAAACTCAAAAATGAAATAGGTAAAAATCGATCCAAAGTAATTCTTCCAGCTGCTGTTTTGTAAAAATGATAATCAAAAACATTCCTGTTTGATTTGAGCTGAACCAATATTTTTCTTCTTCTGAATTCCCATTAAGGGAATAAATTAAATGTCTGTGTAAATAACCAAATGACAAGCCTACAATTTGTAACTGTGTGAAAGAAATAAATCTATTACTGGATTAAAAAATTGTTTTAGCTCTACTCCCAGAAAAAAAGTGTAGTGGCTGAAGACACTGAGAACAAAATACTTAGGAAAACTTTTGAAGCACCAAAACACAAAAGAGAGTTGAAAGTACCCAGTTTGTCCCACAATTCCCACTTCTTTCAGAATGATTTTTTTTGTCTAATGTGTATGTGGATAAGCTTATAACTATCAATATATTGAGAAGAAGACTTACTGTATCTAGAAGACTAGTTGATCGCTTTCCATATGAATGCTTCTGAGTAACTAAGCATGTGATAAAAATAGTGCATGAGCAGGATTCAGTTGTCTAAATAACATCTAGCACCACATCACATCTGAGCAGGAGTGAAGAGAAAGTAAAACAAGATTTTCTAGGCTACTGGTACATAGTCATAGTCTTTCTCATAAAGTGAGAAATAGGGGCTTCCTTTGCTACTTGGACTGTGGGATTTTAAACCCATAGCTCTAACAGCACAAGAAAGTGTCCTACCTACCATTACACAGTGCGGGAATTATGGAGGAGGACATGTGAAGCATAGTGACCACTTCACTTCTGATGAAGCTGTATTGCTCTGTAGGGAAAAATGGAAGTCTCATAGAAGTTAGGGCACGTTTCTTATTTTAGTAGTTAAGTCACACACCTTGGAGAAGTATAAAAGGGTTTTGTTATTTTCTTCTGGAGTGTTTATATATTTTATACAAAATAATATTGACCTCAAAACAGAAATACTCCTTCAAATTCAGAAGCATTCAATGGAGACCACAAAGTTTGGAAAAGTCTCTTTTGCAAAGTGTATAAGTAATCCTTTGCCAGATCAGAAAGCATACTCTGGATAAGTAATGTGCCTTGTGTGCCACTTGGACTAATTTAAAGGACTGACTAGATCCTTTGCGTTTACTATATGGCAGCAATTCATTATTAAATAACATGGATGATTTATATTCAGTGTGGAACCATGAGATCTGTATGGATTGAAAGACCTTTCTATGGAATCACATTCCCTTCTTATTGTCTATTGAACTAATTCTCTTTCTGGGCCTTTCTTCTAAGGACAGTTCCCGCAAGCCCTTCAAACATGCAGAATCCCATTAGAGATCCTTAGGCTGTATCCAAAGCCTGCCAAAGTCGATGGGAATATTCCTTCTGATTTCAATGTCTTTGATTACAAAGGACATGTAAGTTGAAGTCCATCATTCATTGCTATCTGTCAATACAGGGATATTTCATTGAATATGTAGATAGATTCAGATATTTTAAGGCTAGTGGTCTGTGATAAATTAACCTCATCTCTTTTACATATTACAAGACACCTAATTTCATCAAGTCAAATCACATATGCATCCAGCACGAAACATTCTTCATTTTCCTTATATGATGTGTGTAAGTTTAGACAATTTATTTGTTCTATTTTATTTTCCCTTTTATTCTGTTGAACCAGATTTTGTCTTAATACCTATAGAGCCCTAAACTGCGGAATTATCCTCTGAGTCACTACAGACTAGCCTTGTCTCTTAAACTGCCAGCCTCTTTATTTTAGTAACACGGGAATAAGACCTGCATACCATCCCTTTCTTAGCTCAGCCTTGTCTCCTTGCACAGCTGATTAAATGTGAGTAGGTCTGCTAATTTGTTAGAGGATGTAGTTCACAATAGAGTTAGAAAGTGATTAAGAACTGCCTTCCACCTACAGTCTGGACAAATACACAGTGAACATCTTTCCCATATCTTTTGTGAAAACCCGTGCTGTGGACTTGCACGCTCAGGAGACCGTTTCCATTGATCTCAAAAGGAGTACACATATAAAAAAAAAAAATGTTCAGCAATTATGTTTAGAAGGATGTAGGTATCTGCAAGTGTGTAGATTCATGTGTACGTGCCTTTTGCAGAATCACAACCCATGAATGAGTTATTAGAACGGAAGTATATTTAATAATATTTTACCAAAATCTTGMAAATTTAAGGGAACTTTATCTTTCTTGAAAGATTAAGTAAAGTGTACACATAGCAACTAGTCAGATTTGTCAGCTAACAAATTCTACTTTAAATAAATATGATTAAATAAAACACAGATTCACACAGAACCAGTAGGAGTTAGATGGCAAACCACTCCATTGAAATAAATAGGCTTCGATAACTATGCCGATAGCTATGTTAGTTATCTTATCCTATTCATTTTGCTTTTGCAATTGCAATTGCATTGGAACAGGAGTCATTGCAATGTGGGAGGCCAGCCATCAAGTCCCATTCATTTCAAAAAAGATTTGGTTAACTATCAAATCCCATCTCATTCATTTTAGCTTATACTGTGTTAGCATTTTAGCTTATACTGTTACTGGCATTATTCTCATTGACTTCAAGGGATACTTAAAAAAAAAAGAAAAGAAAAAGAAAAAAGAAAACGAAAACGAAAACGAAAACGAAAAAGAAAAAGAAAAAGAAAAAGAAAAAGAAAAAAGAAAGAAAAAAGAAATATTATTTGACAAGCTACATTTTAATAGGTTCAGGATATAAAAAAATACTGACTGAAGAATCTTTACATCACAATTATATTACATAACATGTCCATGCTCACATATTCACACACACACACATATGTATGTCTTACAAGCACGTAAAGCTACTACCGTTCACCACCACAGATTTTGTGATGTGTTCATTTAAACTGATTTTAATAATACATTGAAAAGTAAATMTGAGCTTACAGATTAACTTGGGTCCCAACTTAATATGGACTGTTTCACATAATTGTCATTTTCCTGGTTGGAAAACAGGTGCTTAGTTTGAGGAACAATCCAGATTTGGCTAACCCACTTAGGTTTAGTAGATTTAGTATTTGGATTTGAATTGTTCACCCTAAACAAAGGTAAGTACACAGTTGACTTGTAATAAAAAAAAAAATTAAAAAATCTTTTGGAAAGCTCTAGAATCTGAAGCTTGTGGAGCTTCACACTGCGATTCAACAATGTTAATTTGCTTACTCTTATTCTGTGTTATTCTGCTTCCTGTTCTCTCATGCTGCACTTAACATTACGAAATAAAATATGTCAGAGATCGTTCTTTGTCTCTGAAGCCGAGACACATGACATGGCTCAGAGATGTATTTTCTTCTGTGCAAAACAGGGTATCTATACCAAAACTGCCTACTGTGAGTGGTCACTGGCATACATTTTCTTCTGAGATGCATTTGAGTAATGACTGAGAGAGTGCTAGCTGCCATGGCCTGAAACTGTGCTTAGGAACATGTTAACAATTAAGCAGCCTGGACAGTCATGTGGCTGTACCCRTGCTCTGGCCTTGTTTTACTTAGTGTAAATGTAGCCCTAATGTCTTTTGCTTAAATATTTTTATCATGATTCAGCTGATCTCATGTATCAAAATATGCCTACCATCATGGTAAAGATAAGTGACTTTGCATTGCTGACAGTAAAATGTTCTCCTACCCACAGCAAAATAATGACACCTGCTGCTTAAACCACTATGAGAGGCACACTTATTTGTCTTTCCTCCTATTCTGAAGAAAATATACAATATCCTCTGTCTACAGCCATTCTGAAAATTCACAAAGAGGAACATGAGGCTGGGTTCATCAGTTTGCCTCTCTTTATTGCCATTTTGTCTGCATAACACTTCCTGAGAGTATGAACAGCAATGGCTGCAAAGTAGCCGTGCCCATATCCACCAGACAGCAGGCTTGATTTCCATAAACTACTAGGATCCCGAGAAGATCTCTTCCGCCTCTTTGATCCTCACAGCAAAATCAAGAGGCCTTCAGCTGTCAGAGGATACCTCTACCAACTAAGCTACCTCATGAAACATTAGGGATATAGTCCGTATCTCAACAGTCACCCGTTAACATGACCAACCTTTTCCAAGAAAAAACAATGACTGCAGAATGAGCCCAAGACAATTTCAAACTAGCCAACATTTACTGCAGCCACAAGAAGAATCTACCAGCAAGAAAATAGCAGTAAAAGTGGTAATGAGGCAAAGCAGTTAGAAAATATCTGGTTTAGAAAAACTGTGCACATAGTTTCATGGATCTGGGGAAGAAAAAGAATTATTTTTGGAGGGGATAATCTTTTATACATTGTGTGTTTTGTTGGTGAAATTAAAACAATAATTTGAGGATTTTTTTTTTATTATTATTTTGTAGTTGAAGAAAATGTCCTGAAACAAATTTATCATCTCAGCTTTCCATTTTTTTTTCCATTTATTTTTTAACCACCTAAAAGGACAAATGAAAGGAAAGGAATAATGAAAGCAGAATTAATGTTTGGTAAGGGCAAGTCCCTGGGGAGAGAAAAATTTACTGAGAACCAAAATAAAGCATGTGAAAACTAGAGAAAAAAATATTTTCAGCTGTAAGGAAAGTGGGATATTATCTATAGGAAATAATCTATTTTTAGAAGGAGATGCATGACACTGGGTGCAGGTGCCCAGGCGCTGGCAGGGAGGTGCTGCAGGGGTGGCCTCTGTGAGGAGAGGCCGGGGCTGCCCCGATTCCAGCCAGCTCCTGCCGACCCCCCGCACGGCACGGCTGAGCCCTGCAGCCAGGATGGTGGCACCTAGGGAAAATTTATTTAAGAAAGTTTTTGTTTCTCACCCTTGTATTCTATTTTTGATTGGCAATAAATTAAATTCATTTTTCCCAAGTCAAGTCTGTTTTGCCTGTGGCGCTAACTGGTAAGTGATCTCCCTGTCTTTATCTCGACCCATGAGCTCTTCCACCTTATTTTCTCCCCCTGTCCTGTTCAGGAGGGGGAGTGAGAGAGCAGCTGGGTGGGCTTCTGGCAGCCAGCCAAGGTCAATCCACCACAATGTACAAACTTGTCTTCACTCAAAAATGATGTTCAAAACATTATTTTCCCAATACCTCCAGCTGACCAACAACAGAAATAAATAAAAAAAACCCAACAACCAAACAACAACAACAACAACAACAACAACAACAAAACACAAACTTCTGGAGATTGTAAAGGGCTAACTAAGAAAAAATATTTTTGGAGACAGCTTGCTAAGTGTTAATATATCACTGATAAAAACACTGATCAATGAACTAATCCAGGAAGTAATGAGGTTGTTTTATGGCAAGCAACTGTTACCCCACTGATTGAACGTTCRAAGCACAAGATGATTAAAACTCTATCAAACAATTGGCGTAGTAAAAAGACATGATGGGATTAATCTCACTTAACTGTAGCCATCTGAATGTTATCTGCTAGTGCAAGAGACTTGGCTACTCTCATTCTACATGAAAGAAGAAAGATAGACATTTCCAGAAGGTGGCTCAGTTCATCCTGAAATAAGTTCGTAACAGGAGGAAAGACCTGGCAGAGGGTCTTGTCTAATTTAACCTACCTTTTTATACAGGAGAAATAGGGAATCATCCATTCTACTGTACTACCTCAAATTGATTTTTTTTACTACAATATGTATCTTCATATTCAAGTTGTCTATGGTATGCTTCCTTATAAACTTGTCTCATTCTTGTTTGTATCGATATTTTTCTCCTTTTTTATACATTATATCATTATGTTTAGGTTTTAGCTTACTGTTTAGGTTGTTTTGTTTTTTTTTTTAACAATATTT
This sequence comes from Phoebastria nigripes, assembly GCA_035582835.1. NCBI lineage: Eukaryota > Metazoa > Chordata > Aves > Procellariiformes > Diomedeidae > Phoebastria > Phoebastria nigripes. The sequence goes on along the minus strand of JAYKAV010001499.1, from coordinate 656,469 downwards.
AAGTTTTATTTTTGAGAGGTCAGTTAAATTAATCTGAAATTTGTTTGGGATTCAAGTGTAGATTCAAAAAACCTAAATTTAGTATTTACAATATAGCTGTCCACATGTGATCTACAGGTCCAAGCTCCATTATATTCAGGAGAGATAGGATACTTACCTGGTGTAATTTGATATGTTCAACTATATCAAGACTTCTGGGACAGGCAGATGTGACACAGGATGTACTGGAAGTAAATACCCTTCTGAAGCTAAAGGTCAAGTATGATACCCTGACTCTGCTATTTCAGATGGTATTATATACGTATGTTTAGGCAAATAGATTGGGCTTCCTGCCGATAAGCAGATACCTACTCTGTAAACCCCTAAATTTAGGTGCTGAAATGTGATGCTTTAAAAAGAAAAAAAAAGTATCTTACTCCCAGACGTCACACTGTCCATTCTTCTCCAAAATATTCCAGAGGAAAATGTAACAGCTAGCACGTTTAATAATGCTGCAGTGGATACTGCTGCATTTACAGACAGTAGCCTTACTTACAATTCCCTGTAATAATAAGATTCTGAGCCTGATAAAAACATCTGGTTACAGCCATAATGTAAATAAAACAACTGGGCCAAAATCCAGACACATGCAAAATCATCATAACATTAAGGTGACATGAAACAATCCACATATTTATGTTTAAACAACAAAATATTTCTCCTTTTCCAAGACAGCAGGCTTTGTGAGAAGTAAAAGCAGCAAATGCCACAAATTTTGAGCTGTTGACATGATCCCATGTTATGTTTTCCAATGGCAAAAATGGTCTAGGTACTTATCTAGTTGGAAAACTACTGACAAAGTGTTAATCAGAGGATCACAATCATATTGGAAAAATTAAAGAGGTAGAAAATTGAGAAGAGAGTGACCTAGGTCTACCTCATATTTCCATTACTGATTCTGACAGTTAAAGAGCACATATTCTTAATGGGTCTTACCCTATAAATGGTACAAAGCTGCAGAGGAAAGGGATGTAAGGAGCTTTTGGGATTAGAATTCAAAAATATTTAAGCAAATTAGATAAACTGTCTTAAGGAAAAAGCATGCAATTCAATAAGTGCAAATGCAAAGTACTCCTCTTAGACAAAAATTACTACACAAATACAAGATAAGTGAAAGTACTACTAGGTATTACTTCAGTAGAAAAAATCTGGAAGTAACATGAATGAAAAGCTAAATGAGGCAGCACAGGATTCCGTGAACACGTGATACCCAGGTCTGCTTGAGAATAAAACAGCTACCCATCCACATTGCCTGTCTGCGTATGTTCCTCACAAAGTTTTGGGGGCATTATCTGCAGGTCCCTAAGGGCTTACTGTCTTTCCAGCATGGATTTAATTGCAGTATGGACTGGGAGGGGGAGAATCCTATGCCTCTACCTATCTCATTTGTTCTTGTGGAAGGCAATAGGATCTGGCAGAATAGAGAAGTTGATGCCCTTCCACAGTTACTCTAGAGTTTTTCACAGAAAAGTCAGCCATCATCTGCCACAGGACAGACAAGACGTGTAAACAGCTTGCATTTGGGTTGTGTATTTGGCCAGGACTGTGTATTGGAAGCAACCAGGGATGCAGGCTGCTCTCAGGTGCAGTCTCAGCTACGATGAAGATTCAACTAGTTAGATCAATTTTATGGTCCTGACAGGAGTTTGGTTTTGTAGTTAATTTTGTGACCATGCCAGCATTTTTAATTATGTGGCTATTGTGTTAAGACTAACATATTTCAGAAATTCTCAATAATGAGTCTGGTTACATTTCTGGAAACATAAAATAAATAAAAATAAAATACCAAGGTAATGCAGGAGTAGATACAACTCCAAACCTATTGGCTTCCTGATTTATAGTTTCATTTCTGAAAATTCAGTCTATTCAAACTTTTCTCACATTTAATTTTAGTGTAGCTGAGCAGCTGTCATCCTGCGTGGTTATTTTATAACCAGCATTTGCTGTCTACACCTATGTATGTTTAGCTGGTAAATACCTGTTATGTTTCAACTTCAGTTTTCTGCTTTTTTTATACAAGGACATTTTCATTATCAAAAAATACAAAACAACACAGAGTCTTGTTATGTACATGTACATCAGACGTGTGTAATTTTCCATAACCACAAATAAGAGCTTGAATAACCTTGATCTTCTATTCTGTCATATTGTTTTTAAGCTGATGTAACACCATTGACATCAATGGACTTACCCCAGTATGAAATTGGTGTAATGGAGTGGAAAATCATTGCCGAAATCTCTAAGGGGATATTCAAAGTTCGCTTTACTGTAAGCTGTGTATTAGACTGGAAGATCCATAGTTTGTATTTCCATGTTTTGATGTGTATATCAAATGATGAAGAACTGTAAAACACTCCAAATGGGAAGCTATTCATAACCTTTTTTAATTAAGCATGAAATATTTCATTTTAAAATTGTCGGTTTTGCTGTGTGTTTAAGTATCTACTCAATGTYACAATTAATTTTGACTTTGGAGAAAAATATGGTGTGTAGCAATTTAATTTGATACTATACACTACCAGAGTCAACATAATTTGTTGAATTTAAATGAAATGAGTTGGTTTGTCTTTTTCAACTGAATGATATATGGAAAAGGAGCTCCATTTGTGACCTACTTTTATAAAGCTACTTAGCAGACGAGATCAAGATTTCACAAGCCTGAGTGTTCATGTAAGTATTGGTCATAGTTAACTCCTAAATTAGTAACTGTATGCAGGTCTTTGTATTTTTCAAGTAATTTTCCTGAGAGAAGTCAGATTAAACTGTCTTGATTTTCTTTCCTTAATTACAAGATCAACATGTGAATATCAACTGGAAAATAAGGATATTGTGTATCTGTTGAGTTTCATACTTCATTTCCTATGAATTTCTGTTACAAGGTGATGAAAATATGAACCACAAACCACTTTCTTTTTTTTTTTTTAAAGCAAAGAGTGGCACACATGGCTTCATTTTCCTTTCACCTCTGAAAAAATGAATCTAGCTTTCAAAGCAAAAATGATAATTGAGCAGAATTTTATTGGTGGGAAGTGTTGATAACAATGTGGTTTTTGACCACCTTGTGAAATTTTATTACAGTTAGGAAGAGCTTTGTCAAATCAGTTGTATATAATTTATTTTATTGTTCCATTACTTCATATTGAAAAGAGGCAAGATCCTGTTTTTTTGGCTATCAGTGAATAAAACATTTCCTGAATACTTTAACTTCCTTAAGAAAGCAAACTTTTTTTTTTCCTATCTTTTTTTTTTCTGTCAGTATTCGTTCTCACACAGAAAGTACTGTTTATAGTCTTGATCACTTTCATTTAAAAATTTTTACTCATAAAAAAMCCTAGGAAAAACTTACTCTCTTCACTTCGTTTCTTATACACTGTATTTTTGAACTATTGGTGAGCAAATTCTCTCTTAAGCAAAAGAAAGATGTAGTTAAAAGAAAGGAAACCGTGCCAAAACAAAAATCCTGTGTGATTTCCTTTTGTAGACTGTCACATAGAAACATGAATCTGAAAGTGTTCCACAGACAGCAGTAGTGGTTTTGTGGATATTTTTCACTTGACATGGGGTACTTTGCATGTCCTAAATATGGAAGATTTAATTCCCAGTCTCCTGTGCTTTGTCATGTCATTTTCCCCTGGGAAATGTGCTATCACATCAGAATTATCCATTCATTTGTAGTCGCACTTTTATGTTTGTTTCATGGAGGGGACTGAAGACGTAATGGGCAAGGCAGCAGAGACTGGTGTTAACAAGGTCCTAATTTGCTTTCTCAGCATCAGAAGTGACTCAGCAAAAGTTTCTGGTGCAGCTCTGCAGAGAATTATGGCAAATTATTTTCTCTTTGCCAGCCATTCACATTGATGTATCTCTGTTGACTTTGGTGTCAGATAGTATTTATGGCTGATATTCAAACCGGGTGTTTTCTATTCTGCCAGCTTGCGTCCAGAGCAACCCAAAGTCAGATTTCAATAGAGATTGTGGTCCTCTGTATGAATCGTACTGATCTGGGATCATCCTATTCCTAATCATCTGTGCATCTGAAAACCTCAGTAATTTCAGCTGGCATTTTGGTTGCCTAGAGATTTAGGCCTGGGTCCTAATTAACTATTTCAATTTAGGTTTTGTGTCTGATTTTGATTAAGAATATCTGGAAGAGAAAGGTTTGTTTTCTCCAGATACATTTTTTATTTTATCTTCCCATTCTTTGAATTTAATTCATTTCCTCATTAATCTTTATTTAATGACCATTTTCTTTTGTCAATAGCTACAGAATATCTTTATTAAATTAAAATGACATTTATAGTAGTTTCTCACTTCTCACTTTTCATCACTCTTGTGAGTGTAAATATTGGGCATAAAAATGTATATATTAATAATTCTTTAAATAGAGTCACCTTTGAAACCCAATTTTCTGCTCTGTGCTTATAAAATGATGGTAACTATTGTCAACTACTTCCTCAAAAAATAGGTGGGATGAAGATTTTGAAGTGATGCTTGAATATTTGCTAATGCTATGTGTGTCTAGCTCTCTCAGAACATTAGTGTTTATTTACTCTGCTAGCAGGATTCTTTCTTTATCTGTTGGTTTCAATTTGTTTTGATTATTCTGACAAAACTATCCTGAACACTGCTCTACTCTTTGGTTCAGACATACTGTGCTGGTTTGAATTGTTCCAGCAGCAGCAAAAAGCAGTGAAAGAGTGTCTCTGGATATTTCTCAATGAATTTTAGTTTGCATGTGCTAGCCTAACCCTACATACCTTTGAGACTTAAATACACAACCCCCTCTCATGCAGGCTGTGCTAGAGGGGAAATTTTTATCACTCAGTTTCTTCTCACTACCCACTAGTTGGCAGTCAACCTGCAGCTTCTCAGTCACTGGCATTGTTCATGTGAGTGTTCCCTAGTATAGCACGGGCAAAATCAGTTGTATTGGTGCAAATTTCTTAATTAAACTGTTCAAGCTAGCCTGCAACAGACCAGAGAGTGCTCTCACACAGTGCTGCTAGCAAAAGTGTGTGTGGAACTACCCCTAGCAAGGGACTGGTGATGTGCAGCTGAGCATGCAATTATTTTTCCACGATTCTACTCGGTTTCACACTGGTCAAACCTTGTTTTGATATTAGTAACCTTTCTGAGTTAGTCTAATCTTAATTAGGACAATTCTAGAATTCCCCATCAGCTGTATTGTACTGTACGAGGACTAATTGATTTCAGCTGGACTATTTATAAACACAGACATCTCTACTTATGCAGACATACTCTACTTATGGAGCTGAGTAAGAGCTGGCATAACTGAGCTTTAACAGATGTCCAAATTTCAAGATGCTGGGCCTAGTTTTTGCCTTGCACTGGAATGTCACTGAAATAAAAACTAGTACAACTGGAGATAAATCCGACTTTCTTATCACAGGGTATTAAGCAAAATGTTCTTTTTTTACTTTGCTATGATTCTGATCACAGAGATTCTTTTAATAGAATTATTGAGACCCTATTTTACAGATCTATGAATATCAAGGTGTAAGTAAAGTGTTTATTAAAAAAAAGAAATATTGCTAACTTTTGAAGCTGTCATTAGCTAACCATAAATGAATACTTTTCTAAAGAAGTTGATTCAATCATGTATTTTTAGAGAACTGTGATATTAAAAATGTATCATAAGGAGAAAAAAACCTAATAACTGACAGAGGTCACCGTTACATAAAAAAGAACTGAAAAATGGAAGAATATAAGAAAGAAAGAGCCACATGCAATCATGGAGGAGACAGATATATCAGTGCAAAGTTGTCACAGTTCAGCTCAGGATCAAACTGGCTGCAGGAATCATCATAAATATCTGACATGTTGAAGTTAAAGAAAGTATCTGAGCATTACAATGACTTGGTAATAGAACCAGGTTTGAGTGTACCGATTTGCTGAACACTTAAAACTCCCAGGCTTTTTCAATTAATTGCTAATTATTAACAGTTTACTTTTTTGTTTTCTAATTTAATCTAGAAAAGATAGGACTTTAAAATTCCTTCATTCTTAATTTAATTTATTTGTGGAATTTTGAAAGGATGAATAATTTTAAGGAAGAGTTTTATTCAATATTGTAACTTAATATTATAATACATCACCTAACATTTAGAGATCAAAATGATCTTGGAAGATTTCAAGTTAATAAATTTTGCTTATGGAAATTCTTAATCTAGAAATCTATGAATGTTTTTGTAGTATGATGATAATATGAAAATACATTTAAAAAATGAATAAAGCAGTTGAAAATATTTCCTCTGCAAATGTAAGATAGTGTAATGTCAGCACAAGACACCGGCTAATGTACATTACAGCTCTGTAAATCTTAGTTTCTCTGAAATTTGAATTCCTCACAATGGGAAGAAATGCATCAACTTATATATTGAAAGGGATTTTCTTATTGTTTCTGCTGAGCTGTAAACTCCAAAAATTGTTTAAGGTTATAAATGTCTTTATTAAAATTACAATTTCAGCCTAATTTATTTTAACAAGAATTGTAATGTATTCTGCCCTTTGATCTCTTAGCTTGAAACGCTGCCTGTTGTTCCATTATTCCACCATCCATTTGCAGATAACAATACATCAGAACCTTTTTCTTGCTGCAGAAACAATGCCCTTTATTTGAGAAAGGACATTGTTTTGACAGATAAAGTAGGCATTTGATAAATTGGAACAGGTTCTGAATTATTTTGAGGGGAATGTGTGCTACATCTGTCTGCTGATTTTCCACTGAAGCAGTGCTTAACTTTCTTGTCTGTTTGTGATTTATTGAGCTGCAGAAAAGGTTAGGAAAATTTCATGGCTTTTCTCTTATAATTTGTAAGTGAATCAAAAAGCATTTGTTACTGTTTATGATGCTCAAAAGACAGAATTACCCCAAAACATTTATCCACAACAAAGACTGTATTGACAACAACAACAAAGGTAAACAAAATAATGATCTTCTAAATTATTAATAATACAAATACAACATAGAAAACAAATTCAGCTGTTGAAATGCACGGAATGTTAATAAAGTTTTGAGTGTCTGTTTAGACACATTTAAAGGGTAAATTAATGAAAAAATGGCCACTATTAATGAGGTAATTACAAGGAGTCAAACATACATATATGTTTCCAAAATACTTTTATAGTTTAGTAATATTTGTCATGCACTTCTCACAAACTAATGTAAAATCCTGGCCACAAAGAAGTCAAAAGATTTATGTTACTCAGCATTCAGGTCTGAATTTAATTGCTGGAACAGAGATTATTTTTTTGTTGTTTGAGACATTCTAGGGGATCATATCTGATCTGTAAATGCTAGAAAGGCCATTACATATGGATGTATCCAATAACCTATGGCATTTCAAATAATATGCCTCTATTTAGGTAACCAAATCGAGCTGTAAGAATGAAATCCAGCTTCAGACTCTTGATCCTAAAATGTAGGTGTTTCAATGTAGGTGTTCGCCTATGAGCCAAGTTTTTAAGCTTTCATTACAGTTGATGGAGAGTTTATTAATATGTCCAGTGTAATCTGGTGACCACTCTAAGCCAAAGAGATTTAAGAGCTCCATACAGTCATCTGAATATTGCTGTCTAGTGTTATGTGAAACTTTTTAGGATGTCAGAAATATCTGTATTAGACAAGGGAAGGAAAAATAAAAAAAAAAAGAAATCCACTCTGTTCTAAACCATCAGCCTCAGGCCAGGTAGAATAACATAGGGTATTTCAGATGACACTGTATGGTTGCCCTGTCAGCCTTTGTCAACTCCATAGGTTGTAAATGGCATGAGACACCCTTGCAGAGTGTGCAGCTGAATGAAGCACCATTAACTGCTCTGAAAAAAACATCAAGGTGAGTGTCAGTTGACTAAACATAGGTGTGCAGTAACATTTGAGATTCCTATTATCCTGTCTGGCATCCAGCTGCTGCTTCAGAGGAACATACATCTCCCATAGGTCCTTTTTCATCTCTACCCTTCTTACATAGACGTCTTACTTCCTTAGGGCACTAGGTACCTAACGGAGCAACCAAATTCAACTCCTAGATTTCTCTCTGTGGAGGGAAAAGTGCCCCTCCTAAGGGACAACTCATCCCACATAGCTAAGCACTTATTTTAGGATGGGATTAGTAAAGCTTTGGAGTACAGAGGAAACCTACATGACTATTACACTAATTATGTGCATTACTGATGATTGAAGCTGGAGGAAACTAGTAGTTCTATCATTTTATTTGTATGAAAATAATTTTGATGCTTTCTATTTTTCTCTCCTTCCCTCCTTTTTTTTTCTTCACTGTCCTTATATTAGATGATACACAACCACATCATAATGAATATTAGACATATACAAAAATATAGAACAATAGATGAGATGTTTCTGTGGTGTTCACAAAGCATATCTCCTTCATTCACTGAAACACAGCTATTGCAGACGGCCTTTCTTTTGACACTTAACCCTCAAAAGTTAAACTTGCTTGTTTGCTTTCTTCTTCTTCTATCAACTTTCTGCTGTTGATGTAACTCCCATGCTGTATATACTTAAAAATTCTTCACATCATTATCTTGATGATACCAGGTTTACTTTGATGAAACTATAAATTCAACTTGTTGAATTATTCATTATTCAAAGTTTCCAGGATTTTCCTACTACATCAAACAAATGGCTCTTCTAAGTTCTCTGTTGAAAGCTGGGACAGACATTTGTTTAGGCTAATTTTACTAACTTTATCTAAAACAGCTAGCTTAAGCTAATTGTACTTGCTATCTCTATAGTTAGTGGAAACAGACTAGTACTTCTAAAGAATGATACATACCAGACTAAGACTTGTTTAAAACACCAAAGATATATCAGTCTCTGCAAATGCCTGCATCTATTGGCCATTAGGACAGTCTCAAAATTACTAGTTGCTTATTTTAGCGTGGACAAAGAACTTCTAGGCGTCTCATAAATCTCAGGCATATGGGGCATTTTATTCATTTTCAACCCAAAATTTTTGTCTCAGGCTTTGTATTCAATCAGGTTTTTATCTCAGGCTTTTAGGAAGAAGTTGGAAAAAGGAAAAAGACAGCATCAGCTAATCTTTACCATTTTTCACTGGTAGTCCTGCAGGTTTTCTAAGGAAGCTACACATTTTAATATTATTCAAAATGTATATCGATTTTGTGTCCTCATCTTGTACCGTAAGATGTACCGTAGGATAAGTACCTAAGACAGTGCAGCTTTTGAGCAAATGTTTGGATAAGGTGTGTAAGTTGATGAAGTTTTTGTGCTAAAGTTAGGCCTTCTAAGTTCAATGGGAATGACCCAACTACTAAGATTTCCATTCCCAATTCTTGTCACAAGTGTAATTTTTAATTCCAGAAGGAATTATAAGAGGCACACTGTTGTCTTGAACTTCCCACTGAGTGTGTGTGTTTGCTTGTTTGTTTTCCTGCAGAAAGGGCCAATACGGCCATATCTCATACAGAGAAAGCATATGTGGAATTGTGTTCACTGGTGGATGTAAATTCAGTAGTTATTATCCACCTGGGATTTGGTTTTGGTACCGGTTTGTTTTCCCATTTGAGAATAATTGCGAACAACTGGCAAAGTGACGTGATGCACCTCACAGGTTTAAGATATACAGTTACATTGCAAATGCCTTATCTCATTTTCATTATAAATTATTTATTTACTRCTTGACATCAAAAATTGAGTGTATTCAGTTGTTCCCAATGATGACAGCTGCTATGGAACAGATAAGATACATAGGCAAACCATACTCCACAGAAACAGGAAAGTATTTCTGAAGTTTCATGATATCCAGCTGTCCCCAAGCAACCAAAACTGCATGCTCAATGATAAGAAGGTGCAATGCAATAAAATCTCCTCCAATTTTTTTAAATTTTTTTTGTCCAATTCTATAACTCAAAATAGTCCATTTTCTTTTTCTTTTTTTTTTTTTTTTTTTGAGTGGGGGTACCCAATGGCATTTGCTTTATAACATATTGGCCAATATGTATAATATGAGAATGAGAGCTGTTAAGGTATATTCTGGGTGGTAAGCTTCCGATTCATATTATAGTTATAAGGTTTTGAGGTGACAAACACAAAAAAGGTAAAAGAGAAGAGAAAGAGCAATGCATTCTCTTCCAAGCAAATGTAGTCCTTACTGTGGATCAAGTTCTGTACATAAGTGTGATTGAGAAGTATTCATCACTCAGACTTTAAGGGAAATATTTCTCCCACCATTGCTGTTTGACTGACAACAAAGTTACCAAAGCTTTTGAAGGGTACTGGGTCAGGGGATTCCCAAATAATCACATGCCATTGAAAGTCAACAAAAAGGTCACAGAAGTGAACTACAAATGTATAAATAAACTAATTAAATTCTTGATATCTAAAACTAGGAACTGAGGGAAAAAGCCCCACTGTGTTAAACATAACATATTTACTAATTGTTCAACAACCCTCTATTTACTAATTAAGGAGTAAGATAACTTAATTGAAGACTTCAAATGTTTCTTTTAAAAAGCTAAAGACAAACATTTCAGCTTTTCAACTCCATTTTCCTCTTCTTTATTCCCCTTCACTGAAGCCATTAGCTGAATTTTGCTTGAATTTGCAAATATTTTTGGTGGATACAATTTTTATTGGGGGGGGGGGGGAGGAGCAAGCTGTCTGCAGTTATTATTCCATTGTGTTAAAAACAAAACAAAACAAAACAAAACATATTCTTTAATAAGGAATTTAAAGTTCTTTCTCTAGCTATATTTACTTACCCTTCCAGTGGAAATTGCCATCCTCTGGCAGCTGTGGCAATGAAAGAGAGATTTGTCCGTTTCTCAGACATTCCTAAATGTAGCAGCTGAGATGCAAAAATGCATACCATGATAGCAGAAATGGCAGAGAATGGAATATGTGTGAAGAAACGAGAACAGGAATGGATGACACCCAGATACACTGTCCGTTCTCTGTTGTAACTGCCGTAAGGGTGGTAGATGCTGTCAGAAGAATGAGGAAAATAGGTAAGACAATAACATTTCAAACTTGTCAAAACGATTTGTAGTATTTGTGTCCTCAGCTCTCTGTGAGCTGACATAGAGCTAGAGTGGCAGAGGRAAAAAAAAAAAAAAAAGCTACCCCATGACAACAACAACAAAAAAACCCACCACAAAAAAACCATACCTTACTTCCATTCTTCAGCTATCCCAATTCACAGTCTCTTACACCAATATAATGCATGAAGCATAATAGTAAAATTCATTTTGAAAATATACATGCTACTCCACTAGAGTAGAGCTGTGGATGGCGCCTTTTTCTGCTGTTTGCGAGTTGTCATCCTAACATCTGCTCAGACTGCCTGCTCACATTGCCCTGCACTCTGGTTTTCCGAATGTGTACTGAAATAGTGAAGGTCAAATCTTGTTTTTACTTTCAGCGACCTCTGTGCTTAATCTACAACCAAGTGGTATTGAGGTGACTTATTTATTGTCTAAAATCCTTATTCCCCTTTGTGTTTTAGCAAACATCCTGGGAAGGCTGTGGAATGAATAATAAAAGACTTATGTTCAAAGGCAGAGGGATATTCAGAAGGAAGCAAGTGACTGTAGAGCTGGTAACGTGATGTTATGGTTAGGGCTGGAATGGCATTTTCATTCTAAGCAGCATTTTTCAAATGTTTTTCATTTCACTGCCTGTCAGGAGGATATTTCTCATGCTTTTTCTCCCCCTCAACACAGTATTTTGGAAAGATTGGTAAAATTCCATTGAGCTATATTTGAGAATTTCATACTGAAAATGTATTTTCACTAGCTAGGGAATTATTCAGAATCTTCTCTCATTCTCAGATAGTTCAGTATGGTTTATTTAGAATACTATAAGGACTGGTTCTGCAAAACCAGTCAACTTTTAATGAGGCTAATATTAGTAGAAGTATGCACAATGTTTCAGATTAAGTTTGTCAACGGCCCAGAACAACTTCCCATGCCTTATTTGCTGACTTTTATTTTTGGAAATACATTTTTTTAAAAAAAAGATATTTCACATGCTTAAGGATCACTTATCTCTCTTCATAGCACTGTGCAGTTTATATAGGAGAATGAGCATCTGACATCTGGCATCTAATAGGGATGCCAAACTGAAAATGGACCACATTTTACAGCCTTATCAAATGCTAAACTTTTTATAGCTATAGTCATGGCAGTGGAATACTTCCTTCCGTTATCAACTTCTCCATTAAGAGAGTGTTAATACCTTTTCAGCATCAATATGTTTTGTTGGCTTGGTTTTTTTTTATTTCTCAGTTTGCTTTCTAACCCAGATCCTTTTATGGATAAAAGGGAAAGGACAGCTGAACAATGCAGACCTGTGAGGAACAGTAACCTTCTATCCCTATCAACTGCAAGCAGATTTTCTCCTAAAACAGACTTTGTGTCAGAAAGAAAAAATTGCAGCATGTTAAGTTGAATCTGTCTCCACCCCCTAGCTGCCTATCCCACTTGTGGAAGATGCCACCATAGGAACAGGAAGAGCTGAATTGCTCTTCAGCATTTTCTTGAACTTACAGCCAGTCACATTAAGGTAAGCTAATGCTGAATTCAAGTTTCTTTAACACATTAGATTTGATTAAGAAATAGGTTTTCATTCATCTGCCCTTGCCATAGGGACAGCAGCCTCTGATAACAGGCTGGGGCAGATATACGAGATGAAAAACGCTTTAGTTTAATCCACAGCCAAATATGTGTCAACACTGTTAATGTAAATTGGCGTAACTCCATTCAGGTCACCAGCAGAGGGTCTAAGTACGCAGATTTAAAAAAAAAAAAACAAACAAACAACAAAAGCCAAAAAAACAAACCAAAAAGAAAAGCTAAGAACATTTTGTGTCATCCATAAGCTTAAAGCTCTTTAAAACCAGATCACTCCACTATAGTCAGTGATGCTGAAAGAAAAAAAAAGGAAAAAGTTTGAGACCTATCTGATTTATAGAATCTTTTTATTATTATTATTTTCACCACTGTGTAAGCTGTCATCTGATAAAAATCTATTGTCTATTTGTCTATTACAAGAAAAAATATTTCTCTTGCAAACTGTTGCCATCAGACACTGTGGAAAACTCATGAGACATTAACTGCTCAAAAGAAAATAATTTTAAATCTTCTCACTCTGAAGACTGATAGTGAAGCTATGATTGTGATTATAAATTACTGATAATGATTAGGTTTTCAGCACTTATCTCATAGTTACTTTAAACCAGATAATAATTTTGAAAAGAAAGATTTGGGTTTAGTCATACATCTCTGCAACATTATCTTGGCTTTTTTTTTCTAGACTTTATCTCTGTTCAGAAACAACTTTCATATGCACACAAAAATGAAAGAGCATACTGCATGGCAATAGAAAGCTCAAGGCTTAATTTTCACCAGAGGTATACTGAGAATACACTAACCAAAACTTGATTGCCTAATGGTGAATGAATTTTGGGGGAATATATGATGMGAGTAAAGGGAAGAGAACACAATAATAGTGCAAGGATACGAAGTAAAGAATCCCAGTCTCTCAAGTAAAATTGTTCAGCCTTTACAACCTTGTTGATTTTGTTATTTTAGAGAGAAGTGTTGACATTAAATGAATGTATGTATATATGTATGTATCCAGAAGTTAGAAATTGATAATGATGTCATAAGATTGATAAATCAGGACAGTTTAAACTTTGCTAAATTCATTCATTAACAATGCACTTCTCGTTAATAGTTAGTTCTCATACCTTATTAATCATCACCACTACGAACACAAAACCTTTAGTCTTTAAGACTTACTTCTTAAATTAGATCCAGGTATACAGTACTGTGGAGCTGATATTATTTACATTTATTTAATATTGATGACTGTGGTCCTTGGTGGTTCACTGAGATGATGGTGATCAGGTTTCAGAGCTCTTTAAGGCAAGTTGCAGCTGAAGTTGTCTTACATTCTTTCTTCTCCAGTTTTCTTCAGTGATGCCCAATGTTTATATGCAATTGTCCCTGCTCCCCTCAAAAACAGGGGGTGTCCTCCGCTCCCATTACTGCTTATATAGGTTTTGGGTTGTTTGGCAGGACGTTCTGCCTATTTGCAGTCCTTTGGGTTTATCTTGCCCTTTGTCTGGCAGGATTTTTTACTTAGGTGTTTGCTACGTCATGATCACATTGATCATATACTTCTGTAAAATGCCTATACATTGTAGCTGAGCATGCTATAAGGGTATTACAATATTATATAGTTACATAGTATTGTTAGTTGCACTATTTTAGTATGCTTTTATTTGGCTTCAAGGCAAGATAATATTAATTATATCCTGATAAATACACTTTTATATTATAGGTGTCACAGGGTTCTGTTTTGGCTACAGAGGCCAAACTCCCTCTCCATGATACACGGGCCCACAAAAGTTGTGTAAAGGAGAATAAATGGCTACAAAGTCATAACCAGAACCTTCGATTTTAGTCTCCTTAAATGGAACATGAAAGCATGGTCTCCTGATGTGACTGGTCACTTGCTTATTCTTGCAAGTGGAGTTGCTCTGCATGTGTGACAGGAAAAACTCAGTACATATTCTGCAAAAGAATCAATAAAAATGGATTCTAAACCTTTGTCTTTCTTCCTCCTAGGAAGCAATCAAAATATTTTGAACTATGGATGCATGTATTTCCACTACTTACTCAAGAAGTTTCAGTCAATGTACTTCAGAAATGTTTCCCAAGCATATTGGTCTTAAAATTTCCCAGTAATTCAGGGATTTTCTTTTTTTTCATTATTTGCCAATCTCTTTAAAAAATCTTGGGGTCTGTTACTGAGGTTTTGTTATATTAGTTTCGATCAAAGTATAATTTGTACAGGCATTTAGTTGGGATTTTAAGAGTGTTCTTTTTGCAGCCAGATATACAAAAGGACCTTGGAGGCATTGCAGACTTCTGTGTCTATGCACCATACTCAGTTCAAGAGTTTAACCAGTAAAGTTAACCAGACAACGTAAAAGCCAATATATTCCCTTTGGGAAGGAGAAGAAAAGAGACAGGTGCCTTCTTAGTGTTAAGGGAAGCTGTTGATTGCCTAAGGATTGTAATAGGAATATGACAACAGGATACTCAGCAGCCAGTCTGCAGACTGGAAGGATGTACAAATCAGGAGAAAACTGAGAAAAAAATGTATGTCTGAATCAGTTTCTCACTTTGATTAAGAAGCCTTAAGGAAGGTGCTTCTCTGAAACTGGATTCATAAACACATATGCGTGTCTGCAGTTAGACATGGCAATTTATTATTTGAGCACCAAATATACTTTCTGCATACAACATCTGATACTATAGATCCTCTTGCAAATTAGCTTACCTGTTCGCTAGTAAGATTCCCGGATTCTGCTTATTTCTAAGCCTGAAAAGACCAAACCTGCTGCATCCTTTGAAAATTGTGAGCAATGGACTGAATTAATTGGGAGCACTTTGTAACCCATCTATTAAGCTGAAGCTACTATTCAGCCAGGAACATAAGCGTAATGTATATCAAATATTGCCATACAGCTAAACATACCATGTAGTCATAACTGTTAAGGGTGTCCTGGCAATCAAGGTATCTAGGGCTGTTAATCTCACTTTCCAGGACTGTTTATTTATTTATTTTCAGGGAGAAGAAAGGACAAGAACTGAAAGCAATCCTTGGAGTGGTAAAGGAAATTCTGGGTAAGCATTTGGAAAAAAAAAAAGATCATTACCTGTAAACTATAAACTCATCTCCTCCTTTGCTGCATGGCCTTATTCTAATTTAATTCCCCCTCCTACAAAACTGATTTGCATACTTGACTATAAAATGGAAACCATAGACTCAAACTCTCTCTGTCAGAAGAAGAGGTAAAATTAAGTTCTCACTTCCTGGATGAGGGCTGTAACTATTACATGCAATCATGCATATTTCTCCATATTTTGGATGTTTTGGAATTAAATTACTGTGATGAATTAACTCACTGTCAGTCACAGTGTTATTGTAATCCAATGACAAAAGGTAATATGGTGTTTTTAGAGGGAGTTATGTTTTACTAAGTAGTACAGGTGGAAAAAATAAGACAAGCTTTACAACCCTTCTGGATTCTTTAACAGAAGCAGCAAACTTCAAAGCTAAATACAAACTGAGAACAACTCCTCTGAGTTTAATTAGATGTACATTGGCTAGACCAAATGGATGGAAAGGAATCCCTCTCCTGTGCAATTGAGGTTATGCTAGCAGGGAGTGAGGCAATAACAAGATGAGGTTCTTAAATGTTTTTTTCTTAGAATGAAGTACCTAAAGCTATGTTTATATGACCAGATTCAGGATCCATTCTGAGTTCCTGGATTACATCGTCCACATGTTAGAATACACATCTTGTGGTGTACAGGTCTGACAGCTTTTTTATCCTTATTAGTCAATTGGAACAACCCAATCTTACTTTTAGACTATAAAGAACTTAATTTTTTTTACGGTCTCTAAACTGTAGACAATTTTCATCCAATGCCACTCTGATTTTTATAGCTGTAGCGGTAGATTGTTGGGCCGGTGAGGGAACCATGTGCGGCAGTGTCTCTCTAGTTGTGATATGAATCTTCTGCACTTGAAGTAAATTGCACTTTTAATACAATCAACCAAAATATAGCAGATACTGTACAAAGACAAACACAAAAAAGAGAGAAGAGAAGAGAAGAGAAGAGAAGAGAAGAGAAGAGAAGAGAAGAGAAGAGAAGAGAAGAGAAGAATTCATAACTGGTCATACCACGACCATTATCATGCTTTAAATTGTGTTAATATTCTTGCTTTCAAGTTATCTGTGTTTTATTTAAAAACTGTATTTTCCATATATTAACTTTCATTCTCAAGACTATATATCACTTTTTAAAGTCTTGCTTATGTTTCTAACCTTTTCTAGGTCACTTTGCTTTATATCTTTTCTCAATGGTGTTTGCAACACATTCCAATTTGGTATCATCTGCAAATTTAATTAATGTGCTGTTTACCTCATCTTCCAGATAAATTACAGATACATATTCTCAGTTCAACAGTCAAACACCATCTGCAGCCTCTCTCTCTCTCAGGCACACCCTGCACTTGCCCTCCTACACTTGTACATATTCCAGTCCACCTGGATTTCTTTATACAAAACTCATACTCATGAATTGGGATAACCCTATCAGTTCCATTCCCTTCATGCAAAGATGATACCATTGTATGTGTGCATTATTAAAGCTTTTCAAGAGAGCTGCTAATTATAAATTCTTGTCCATGATACCTAGACAATAGCTGAGATGACAGTGTGTGAGCATTTAGGGGAATATTTTCCAAACCAGCTTTTAAACTTCTAATATAGGAATTGGAATTTAAATTTTTGATTAGTCAGGTCTTGGGTTCTCATGCCCAAACCACCAAATATTATTGGGGCCCCCTTACTGTGGATACTGGGAATACTGAACAACTGAAGTGCACGTGGAATCCTGAATAGGCAACCTTGTGGGTCAGGGCAAGGCAATTCTGAATATACAGCCTATACACAGCATTCAGTTTAGTAATATCACTGGGATGATACAATTTCTGACACATCCAGGCTGCCTTTGTAATCATTGCACAGAACTGGCAATGTTAGGGTATTATTCATTTCTCTCGTTGTAAATGGCTATTTTAAAATGGGATGAATTGCTCTTGAAAATGGATAGTCACTTATTCAGATACAGACATTACATATAGTCCTGTCTACACGCCAGGCTTTTGAGAAGGCCATATACAAATGTTGCATATAAGAGAATTATAATTACTTATTAACAAGATAAAAATTATGTAGCATAAGAAATAAAGAATAAAAAGACAAAAATAATTTAAATATGGTAAGTTATTTGTCTCAATTTTAAATTCATTACAACTAAAGAGGAGTACAGATTGAATAAAATATAAACTTGACCTAGGAAATGTTGATCTATATAATGTCCAGCTGACATCTTCATTGGTTTACTTAGTATAGCTAAGGCAAACAGCACATGTTGTTTTCTAGGGGACAACCCAACAGCCTGAGTCATGAATGCATCCCTAGAAGGC
This sequence comes from Phoebastria nigripes, assembly GCA_035582835.1. Classification (NCBI taxonomy): domain Eukaryota; kingdom Metazoa; phylum Chordata; class Aves; order Procellariiformes; family Diomedeidae; genus Phoebastria; species Phoebastria nigripes. Next base: position 638,357 of record JAYKAV010001499.1, on the reverse strand, counting down.
TTCTGAATAAGGTCCAAATGCTGAAACTCAGAAGATTCCAGTAAGTTCGCATCCTTCATCTTCATTCTTAAAAAGCCAGACTCAGTAATCTACTGAAACATGTAGCTCCTTACTGGGAAGCAATTCCTAACTTCCTTCTCTAACTTGGTAGTCTTAATAAAAGGGAATAAAAGGGAGGATCCAGCAAGACCATGAAAATTGTGACTCTTTTGTCACACTTTATATGTAACAAGAGGTGTAACATAGATCACAGTAGTAGCTGAAACATTCATGAGGAAAAAGATTTTGAAAATAAAGAATGGGCTTTAACATAAATTAAAACATTAGATTAGCAGACCACTAGGTGCTATAGCTATCTGGGGACCCAGCAACCTATTTTAGACCCTGGCATATCTTTGTTGCATACAGAAATATACCAATTATGCAGGAATCAAAAAAGTATTGGTCATGCATCATCAATAAGCATTTATTCTGGAAGAAATGTTAAACCCGATGTGTAGGACTTTCATTTGGCCCATTGCATGTGTGTAACCTGTATTTGAGATAAGTTCTCAACCATTTCTCTCACAATGGTTAGGTATTTTGTTATCTTGTTGTTAATTTCTTAGTCTTTTTCAATAGCAGTGTAATAAAAATTTCACCTATTCCATGATTACATTCCAATGGGAAAACAAGTCATTGGCATTTGGCAAATACTGTGAATAATTTGCATAGAACATATTTTAATTTTCAGGGGTTCGTGTATTCCAGAGGAAGAACATACTTTTCTCCAGCAATATATCTTTTTGTCATAGAAATAACGAATTGTAGTATGTAGCTCTTTGCTACTGAAGAAAAAATGCTAAGTTTAAATTGCCTGTATTGACAAAGAGTAACAATACCTTAGAAACCAGACAAACTGTGGGCATCTGTGGGAAGGATGGTAATATAACACAGATGCCCTTAATGCCCTGTATCTGGGAAGAGTTACAAGCTATCATTTAAAGAGAATGTGCATTGTATGCATTTAAAATAAAGTATTGAAATACAGTTTTAATGATAGCAACCACAATAACACCTAACATGTTCACTCAAACACAAATATTTAATCCTCTGAATTGTTTAAATCTCTGGTCTCCTTTGGGAATGAAATAACTGCAGGGCTCAATTTGTACTGGTGGCTTAATGATTAAAGATGAAAAATTCTTTGCCTATGCATCTGATTTTTATATGCCTTGTTTTACTGCAAATCCTATTAAAATAAACTCTGGTTTTAGTTGCTGGGAGTAATTGGATCCAATACTTCACAACTGCAAAAAATGTTAGCTCCTGTTTTGAAGGCTGGTTGCTGTAAGGGAATTGACAGTAGGGAAAAAAAAAAAAAAAAAAAAAAAAAAGAAAAAGTAGGACTCCATTATGTGAAGGCATGCAAGCAAAAAGAATCTTGCCATCTGGGTGCAGCTTTCTATTATTTGAGAATATTCAATCTCTAAATGAACTTGATTATAATAAAAATAAAACTGTGACTCTGTCACTTAGTTTGGGCATCTCTTTTAGAATTGCCCACCTAGCGTGATATACGAGTCCTCTAAAACATTTAATACTGCACTGAGTGGACATTTAGGAATTATGAAAATGGCTTGCAGACTGGAAATTCTCAGATATGGTCTGCCTAGCCTGTAGTGAGAACAACAAGATTTTTACCTCAGTCGTCTYCTGTAGTAAAACATTGATAAACATAGTTATTATGTACAGCTTTCTCTACAACAAATGCTATATTTTATTTATTCTATTAAGAAGTATGAAATAACTTTAAAATAAGAATACCGAAGTTCTGTGTGGAATACTGAACTGAAATACTGTAAGACCTACATGTTTCACTGACACAAAACAACCATATAAATCTTCCATACACAGCTGCAATTTAGTGAAATATGCAGTTTTCTGTTTTCCATTACTATATACAGTATAAATTCTTTCTGCTGGAAGACAGATTGTGACAAATTTGCAAACAGCATCTGTATTCATACTTTTGAAACACTAATTTATCTGGCAATAAAAACTTTGATTTCCCAAAAGGAGTGCCAGGCCTCAGAACTAATGCCTATTTTTGAGACTTAACTGAGTTTTCAGCGTTAGTAATTTTCTTATGAGTTACAGTGCTCCTATGGAAAAATATACAACTTAAAGGCAAGTACAGAGAGTTAAAAGGGTCACACAAAACATAAATCTGTATGCTTAGTTTATGTGTGTATATAATTTATATAAACAGACAAAGTTCTGACTAGGTACACTTTCTATTGTGGAAAAAGCTTTTGTTAACAACACTACCCAAAAGAATAACAAGGGATATCTGTAGAGTATTCCATATACATTCATTACTTAACTGGGAAACTATTGTTACGTAATGGTGAGAAAATTTAATCAGAAAACATACCTATGTTATTCCTAAAATACAATTAAAGTCTACTTTTATTTGGTATCTGTATCTTCTCATACTAAACACCTTATAACCCCACGAAAGAAAGCATCTTTCACTATTATTAGCAGAGAAGTATTTTAGATACAGCCTTGCAAGGTACTTATGTCTATCAGTTGGTGGAGGCGTGTGACGTGAGAAGATTGTGTGCATTGCTATATGTTAGAAATAGTTCTGTTAAAACTGTTCTTTAAAACAGAATAATTTCTCCAAGGAAAATCATCATCGAGCTTTCACTTGGAAACATCATAATGGAAATTACTGCTAAATATTTAAAAAAACAGAGAAACTTAACAATCCAAACTTTTAAATACAGAAAGTTATATATAAGCCTATATAGGTGGTTTGTCAGTAAAAATTTTATTTTTCTATTGTGATAGCCACCCAATGGATGCAAATAAGTTTTATAACACCTCCAAAAACCAACACACCCATATTCTGGGTGTAGGTGTTGACTTTACCTACATTAGTCAAATGGTTTCCCTATATTGACACTTTATATCTTTCCCCATTTTGGATTTTTTAGGTTAGGTGTGAAACACAAAATATTCTCACAGAACCAATGACTTTTTTTTTCACTAAAATATTTTGTGAACAGGATATGTGACCCACAAGATAGTCATACAGAAAGGGTTTTGGTGGGTTTAGTAACTTCTACTATTTTTAAGAAAGCAAACAGTTGCATAGAAAGATTTTAGTTTAGGACAATAGTTGCAGAAGGCAAGGAACTATGGGCTGTTATGGAGAAGGTTTAGACATAGGTGCTGAGCAGAACTTTAGAAAATAAAAATGCAGGGAGAAAGGTACGACAAAATTAGAGTGGGAAACAGTCCAAGAAAATGGTGAGAGATACGGAGGAATCGTTTTCCTCTACTTTGAATGGCATCTAAAAGAAATTAAAGCTTTCCTTATCTCCAGTTCTCTTCAGAATAGGGATTGATGGATCTGCAACACAACAAAGCAAGTACATAAGAGACCCTCAACTAGACATTCAAGCTTGTTGTCTACAAGATCAAATTTTGAGTTTTGTGTTTTCTCGCAAACTTGATCCTATAAATTATAAGCACAAGGAAATACTGCAGGTGTCAAAATAACTGTATATGAGACCTGATCTGCCACAGGAACTGGTGGAACTTTCTTTTCTGTATCTCCCAGGAAGTTCTCAAGTCCACGTTAGCAAGGTTATTTCTAGTAGTAACCAAAACAACTCTTACTGGTATCAAATACATAACATGGTTTCATTACGAGAATGAAATTATTATTATTACTATAATTCTGTACTTATTATCACTACACAGATAAAAGTTTGAGATACATATATGTAGCCAAACTCTTTGGCTATATGTGCATCTATATAAATATTGATGTACATATATATATGTATATATTTAAATATATTATCTGCATGGCAGTTAATCTGCCATGATTTTTTCACACAGAAACCTATGGCTGTACCATGCTCTTTTTCAGCAGGACGTATGATAAGGAGGTATGAAATGGGAGCCAAGTATCTCAAGCCAGACTAGTTATCTATATGGGGCAACTGACTTCCAATTCCCTAATCTTCTTTGATGATAATGGAAGCTCGGATACCTATTTTATGTTTCTGGATGACTTGCAACAGCTGTATGAGACTTCCAGATGTGATAAAAGTCTTGTGTCCTCCTCAAGTAGCACATGGCAACCAGGAAAGATACCTAGGGGATTTCAAAGGGCATTTGATAACTATATCTAGACCTCTGAGTCTGAACTACTCAGAAAGGATTCACAGCTGGTGAAGGGTCTAGAGCACAGGTCTTATGAGAGCGGCTGAGGGAACTGGGGTTGTTTAGCCTGGAGAAAAGGAGGTTCAGGGGAGACCTTATCGCTCTCTACAACTACCTGAAAGTAGGTTGTAGTGAGGTGGGTGTCGGTCTCTTCTCCCAAGTAATAAGTCATAGGACAAGAGGAAATGCGCCAGGGGAGGTTTAGATTGAATATTAGGAAAAACTTCTTCGCCAGAAGGGTTATCAAGCATTGGAACAGGTTGCCCAGGGAAGTGGTTGAGTCACCATCCCTGCAGGTATTTAAAAGGTGGGTAGACATGGTGCTTAGGGACATAGTTTAGTGGTGGACTTGGCAGTGTTGGGTTAACGGTTGGACTCAATGATTTTAAAGTTCTTTTCCAACCTAAACGATTCTATGATTCTATGATTCTATGACTTTACAATCATTGGAGAGAGGTGGGTACCTCCAGAAGCTTATTATCAGCTATGTCTAGATCACGTGGGTGATGTGCAGCTGATGCCAATAATGTGGGTGTGTGACTTGATATCTTGATCCACTAAATGTCCAGGTGAGGGCTGTGGTCCCTTCCATAGCTCCCTTTCAATTCATGCATTTGACACTTGTTTCTATAAAATATGTAGGAAAGAAAGGAACTGAAAGAGGAATAGTGCATGATCAGACTTAATTCTAACATGGAGTCAAGACATGTCTGGGACACAAAATCAGACACATGCAAGGTCTCAGAGGTGTTCCCAGAAGCTGAAATTTAAACATAGGTTTAGACACCGAAATAACTTTCCTACTCACATGTTTGTGCCTCTGACTACTATAAATGTAGCACACATTACTGGTTCAGAATTAGACGTCTAACTTTTAAATGTCAAAAATAGGGCTAATGAATCCATCTTAAGAGTGTAATTCATGTAAAGAAAATACTTTGGAAGTACAGTGAGTTCTAAATTTTTTCAAGTTACTTTCTTCTCTATACATACCTCATGGATATTTCTGGTTTTGTTTTTATCGTCTCTTAGAAGTAGGAAGGTCTTTCCTTTTTCCTTGTATTAGCCTTTGCTATGTCAACTTTTTAAAATGTTTGACCTTTACCACCGAGACTATTCCAGTTTTGTACTTACATTTCTATGGTTTTTAAGCAGGTGTCACATCTTCATGTATCCAAAGGTAAGCACAAGCTGATGTTTTGTTTGAAAAGAAAGAAAAAAAAAGAAAAAAAAAATCTTTTTAACTTCTATAACTCCAGGCTCCAGAAATCAGAGTTAATGAAGCTTTTACCCATTGCACAAATGCATAGTGCCTCACAAACGGGAAGGATGTCAATTAGCTTATATGCCTCTAGTAACCATATTAAACTGAGAAAGGAAAAATAATCTTTACAGAAAATGTATACTCTTTTTTTTTTTTTTTTTTTTTTTAAGTATTTTTTTTTTTTTTTTTTTTTTTTTTTTTTAACATTTAACCTTGGCTACGGCATATCTTGATGGAACTCTATTTACACAAATGTATTATATGAATACAAATGTGATCATCCCTGAATGCAGAGCAGAAGTGTGATAAAAGGGCATGCAGAATTGCTTATGTAGAAATACAGCTTAAGGGTCAGACAYATGGCCCCTCTGTGACCTTTTCTCTCTGTTCCCGTTGTATGATAGAGGTGTGTGAATATAGGAGTATCCAGCTGTGTGTCTCCTCAGTAAGACAGAAATGTGTCTGGCCACTCTCAGGTGAGTGGCAGAAAAATTGCAGGGCTCCAGACACGCTTGGTCACTGAGAATTACAGCAGATGTGTGTAACAGGAGCTACCTTTCCTCATCCCTCAGATATGAAAACAGGTGTTTGCTTTTAAAGTTTGATCCAGAAGGAGTCATTGCATCTTTTCAATAACGTTTCTTAAGTTTTGTTATGATGTACTTCAGGTTTCACTTGACTCATAAATTTTGGTCAATCATATTACAAACAGTTTTAAGACAGATAACAGAAGTCTTTTTTCATGAAATACTTTATAAGATTTTAAAATTCAAACAGTTATCTCAGCTATTTGAATAGTGAAGATCTAAAACCTGTATCCATGCTGCTTTTTTAATTAAAATTTTACCCAAAGGAAAACAGTATTCAACCGTATGCCAGTTTCCTCTCTCCAGAAATTGTATAGTGAATTGTTTGCACATACCATAAGGTGCCCCAGCGTCTTGGGTTTTCATATGGTAACTGACTGATCTCTTTTTCCTGCTGTTATGCTTTTGACCTGATTTAATTGATATTAGCAATACTGTAAGACTGTACTGATTACCTAAACAGGTAGCAAAAACAAAAATGTGAAGGACAAAGCTATCATGTTCATTCACTTGCACACAGTCAAGTGTCATTGGTATAATGTCACTCAGGGAGAAAACTTGCTGGATTCTAGAATAAAAAAGTAATTTCTGGGAACTCTAAAACTTTGATGTTTGTGTATTTGCCATGTTAAACCAAATTTTGTTCAAGATTGGCAATTGTTATCCAAACAAAAAGGACAGAATACAGTTTTAAGTTTGAGAAGAAGATTGAATAACTCTTTCTTTATGTCTCTATAAGACATAAAACTTAGTCTTATAATGTCCAAAGAATCTTCATTTTAAAATACGTAAAGGTTGAAGAAATTAAACTACCAGGAAATGAGAGAGATTTTGTTTAATAATTGGCTAACTGCACATATGCTTATTAAAAAACAAAATCTATTTATGGTAAATACATCAGTATTTGAAGCTGTCCTTCCAGGTATTACAAATGGCATGATCTTGGCCAAGTCTCAGTCTGCCATTTTTATTTTAATGTTACACATTGCTTTCTTCACATAATTTTAATACTCTTGATCTGTTTCTCTCTGTAGTCTGTTTTTCCAGCATAAATAATAGAAAGGTTCTAGTAAAGACACTTCTAGAATGATCACTGAGTTGGTAGGAAGAGGATGAATATGAGACTGAAATAAAAAGACAGTGAGAAAAAAGTGCAGCATAGAAATGAACAATTAGGGCAAAAGGAAAGCAAGTGAATGAGACCAAAAAAAAAAAGTGGAAAGCTAAAACGATTAGAAAAACAATGAAGACCATATCAGTTAATAAAATAAATATTAAGAATGATATTTTGTCATGTAAAAAAGAGATGACATAGCCATTAAAATAGCCGCCTGCTCCTCATGGCTTTCTTTTGCCTAATCTTTATCATATGTTTTGGCTTTTATTTTTTCTTAGATTCCTACCAAAAGCTCCCTCCTTTTCTGTCTATATTCATTCTTACATGAACTTTTTACATCTGGAGTGCTTCCCTCTTCATTCTTTCTCTATATTTCTCTCATTTTCTACTCTCTTGTTTCCTCATGTAACATGCAATATAATTTAGTTTTTGTAATAATATAAATCAAACTTTCATTTCCATTCCACTTCCATCCATTTCAATAAGGAAGGATTATATTCATTAAAAGAGCAAATTTGAATGTTAAACCACTATTTTTCTTGTATTTTTCATCTTTTCATATAATTTTACATTTTAGGCACTTAAGATTATTAAGTTAGAATTATAAAGAAATATAGGCATTACTACATAAATCTTAAAAAAAAAAAAAAAATCATAATAACATTATGTGGTTTTCCCTCCAGAAGTCTCATTTCTTAATCTGCCTCCAATGACTATGTTACTTGTTCTCTGAATCCTACCTTCTTTACGCTATAATGAATTATTTCTATAATCAGAATCTCTAAACATTTGTATTACAAACTATAGCCTGCTGGAAAAACATGGGTTCTAAGAATCATAAAGAGTCTTGGCTGCTTATCAAAAAGCTGAAACAGGAGTTATTGGACTTTTATTAGAAATGGCTTTATATTTCTAGAAAAATCACAAATCAGTTAAAAAAAAGGAAGAAAAACCCCAACCCTTAAGAATACAGCTTGTTGTAATTAACCTTTTAGAAAAAGCAAAAAAAAAAAAACAATTAAATTTCGTAACTTTTAGGAGTACTCGTAATAAAAGCCTGATAGTGAGTAAGATTCACCCTCAGTAACTTCAGTAATGCATGGATTCATCACCTAGAGTTTTATTTAGCTTCTCACATATAGGCATCTGGTGCAATTTAAGATACTTCAGGGTAAGGAAGTCATGGGGTGAGTAGGTGTGACATTGTGGAGTTGCAGGAGACCTCTACTCTTCTGAATGAAGAGATAGAGGCCTGACTGGGTGACCTTGCTCACTGCAAATTGCACTAGGTGACTGGAAAGCTGAACTGAGCCCCAAGCCAGCTAGATTTAGAGAACAGAGGTCCATTTTTTTGTTTTTCCTTCCTTTCCTTTCCACTTTAAGAAGAATCTGATTGCTGGTGGCCAAAAACACATGGAAAATAAATCTGGGCCAAATCTCAGAAGAAAGAAGAGAGTAAGAGCAAATGTGTAATGCAATGCTGAAAGTCTGTAATGCTGTATTGGTAGTTACAGGGGGGGAAAAATCTCCACTTACCCCACCTCAAATCATAATGCTAATTACTGTTCAGATAGATTGTATGTGCTTTATTATGACACACAGGATCTTTCACTGGTTGAACTCATAAATAAATAGACACATCCAGGGCACTTCAAAGTAAATCCTGCCATCCTAACAAGAGTTAACAAGCATATGTGAAGAAGAGCATGCTTGATATTTCAAATGCCTTGAAAGATCTGATGAAACCAAACAATATATAAAAAAAAAAAAACCCTTCATAAGACAACTTCAGTTGACCAGAAGACAGAATTACTTCTCATTCTTTTTTATATGGTTATAGAAAGAAAAAAAAAAAAAGCTATGAAAATAAGGTTGGGCTGGTTTCCTGGGAAAATGAAATTCTCATGGTATTTGAGACAAAGATCTCTGCCTGCTGTTCCCAGAGAAGGTGCAACCCGGCAATAAACATATAGAAGTAATATTTTGTTTTAATATTCTTACCTTTTACAGAACCTTTGCTATAGTGAACAGCCATTCCATTAAAGAAAACATCCTTTGGTCAATACATGGTGATCTAAAAAAAGTCTTAAGAAAACCAGAAGTTAAGGGAGTTCTGAAAGTAGTTTTGCAGTTTCACCGTACCTATAATGTCCTGTGACTGTGTAATTGGGATTCCATAGGAAATGCTGACAGAAGATTAATTTATTTACTAGATCATAGTAATAATGAAAGGAGTTTGGAAGTCCAGGTGGAGATAGCTCCTGCTCACTTTGATAGCTCATATGAACAAGATCAAATATACATAGATATATCATTATCAAAGGGCGCATTGCACACAAAGCAAAAGCCAAAGTCCAGCCAAAACTTTAAGATATGTAGGTCTAATTAAAAGACTGGAATTATACTGATAAAGTATATGTGTGGACATTGTGGCTAACACAACTAATAGATAGGTGAGGATTCAGTCCCTCATATTTATTGGCACTCACTGGTTCACATGTGTTAATGGCCAGGCCCTGTGTAGCAGATTTATGCTGGAAAGGAACAGTCCAAGACAGAGACAATGAGCTCCTGGTTGAGGAGGGAGGTGGTTAGAGGTCATGTGTTAAAGCTTATTTTGTGTGTCTCTTTATTAAAGCAGAAAAAACATGCTTTCTATTTCCAGCAAAAATATTACTTTTTTTCTATGTAACTTTAAGCCAATGACCTAGCCTTAAAGGATGTATCAGACATATCAGTCTGAATTAATCTCCTAGCTTGGAATACATGGCTTTTATGGTTTTGTTTATTTGTTTATTTATTTCCTTGATTGCCTTTTTTTTTTTTTTTTTTGGGGGGGGGGTGTGCTAGTGTGTTCTTGGGGGAGTCTTTTTCTATATAAAAATACTTAAATAGGAGAAAAGTGATAGTAGCATACTTACATCACTGTATATACACCAGTGTAAGTGTACCAACATTAAGAAGCTACCCAACGCTACCTGTAGAGCTGAAATAGTACAGCTTCTGTGCGTGAAAAGGTACTGTGCTTTTATATATACCATAAACGTTAACTTAACCCCTCCCCCGGCCCCTCAAATTGTCTTTTAAAGTGATGTTCTGCTATTAATTTTAGTTGAAAATAGGCACCCAGATGATAAAATGCATGCATAATTTATTGTGTTGTGAGTGCATACTTCCAAAATATACATTCAAAAGGATTTATTTTCTCTGTTTAATGATATTTGTTTAAAATACTGTGTTTTTCCCAGGCAGAATTACTGAATTGACCCATTTGTATTTTTAAGGACACTCAGTTTCTCTGAAATTACAAGAACTGTCAAGGGAAAAACTTGTAGGACACCAAGTACACTGCATACAGTATAGCGACTCTATAGAAACAGACATTTTTACTTCAGGACATCCTAAGATGTAGGTAGTATTTCTGAAGTCTAGTTTCTTAATTAATAGGGTGAATTTTGAACATAGTGTATGTGACTTTGGTCAGGCAACTGTTCTCAACATCAATAGGAGTAAAACATCTTTGCACTGCTTTGAAATTTTACCTTTAACTAATATCAAAAGAGCTTTATTCCCCAGTGATCAGATACTGCATAACATGTATAAGATCAGATTAGTTGAAATATTCTTTCTTAATCACAGTTTTAATCATGTATTGCTTGCACTAGAACAATTAGAAGAATTTCCTTATAAACATCTTTGAGCTGTTAAGTACCTTTCCATGTATCTTCTTTTCCTTTTCCAGGATAAGGAACATAATAAGCATTGCATAATGTTTTGCTAAGTATTATCTGGAAAAGCAGGAGCTGTAAGAGGGAAATTTCTTGGACAATGAGAAGAGTGGATGTGTTGGAGGTATATGTGAAAATGTTTGAAAGTATAATATACCTGAAAAAGTTATAGGGTTAAATTAAATCTAGATATTAAAATATCTTCTAAGAAGTTATACAACTGTTTTAGAGTCAGTTATTTTTAATAATTAGTTATCATGACCTTTCAACAGTGGGGGCTTAGCTTCAGACACCATTGAAAAGTTATTTTTGGAGGAAATCCTGAATGTCCACTCTGAAAATTCAGCTCTTCTAAGGTATTTTGGTTTGGGCAAATTGATCCAGTCACTCAAAATTGCCAATTGCATATATAGATTAACTAATATGCTATCTGCTAATGACAGTCAACTTTGGTTTAATGATTGAGAGCTAAGGGAAATATTCTTTATGTGCATGTGGGGAAATATCCTTCCACTGATATTTCAGTAACCAAGTTTAAACACGGACAAAGGCATTCTTTGTAAGGGATTTATTATATCATGATATTTCTTGGCATTTCTGAATATTACGTGTTCTAAGATAGAGTTATTAATTTCTTCAGGTAAGGGTGCAAAAATTTAGGTAAATTTTCTGTGCGAAAATAATCAGGACAAGGAAGTTCTACTGCTTTGAAGAAACTTGGAATATTTTTTGCCCATTGGATTATAATAGAATGTGAGTCTCGGATGTCTGCTGTTTAACAGCAGGCATGATTCATAGCTAATGGTTGGTGACAAAAGGCAACCTGCTGCAATCACATATAAGCATTCTCCCAAATTTACTTGAAGATAATTAGATTCTTTCCTTTGACTTTGACAGGCTTTGAATCAAGACTAAACAGATAAAATGATACAATAATAAAAAAATTTCACTTATTTATGCTTTGTTAATATTTTGTTTTGTGCAGTAGCCCATACATATGGTATACAGTTTTAGAAACTTGTTGCTTGAGTGAAAAAGCTTGGCAAAAAATCCAAACCACCAACAACAAAGAGGTAAAATAAACCAAAACCAACTATTAGGTCACTCAAACACTTTATAAATGTCAAAACTTACTTACCTTAGCTGAAACGCACTTAAGCAGAAACAATTCTGTCTTCCTGATACTGATGGCATTCAGGAGTCAAATCTTCATAGAGATGAACTCTTTATGATACTCGCAGACAAAGCATTAGGCATTAACATGATCCCACTTAATTACAGGACTATGTATCATCTTCCCTTTGATGGATTTGGATTTAGATGACACCTTGAATATACTTTTTTTTTTTTTTTTTAAATTATATAAAGGACATCTCTCTTCTATTCATGTTTAATTCCTTTTGGTTTTATATCAAGCCCCATACATTGTTCTACTTCTCAAGTTTACCTGACTCTTAAAGTAATGAAATTGAAGAAAATCCCTTAGATACAACATCTGTAAATTTGGGACAGTACCTTCCTTTACTCTCACAGCTTTACTTGGGGTTTGGTTCGGTTTTCTTTCCATTTAACATTAATTATACTTTTAAATATAGAGTTTAATGGTTGCAGAATAGTAACATCCACCCATCCTTCTTTCCAGCCTTTCTCTACTCATGTATGTGCACACACACACTCACACACAAGCAAATATATACTTTTGTATACTGTGCTTCATACATAGAATAATATACTTTGTATACTTTACATATATATACTTGTATTGGCTRCGTGTAGCAAGGTGCTGGCAGCGGGGGCTGCAGGGGCGGCCTCTGTGAGGAGAGGCCGGGGCTGCCCCGTGCCGGACACAGCCGGTTCCAGCCGGCTCCAACCGACCCCCCACAGGGCACAGCTGAGCCCCGCAGCCGAGGTGGGGGCACCTCAGGGAGAATGTATTTAAGAAAGGGCAAAAGACCGCACAGCAGATAGAGGAGTGAGGAAAAAATGTGTGAGAAGCGAGAAAATGAATTTAATTTATTGCCAATTAAAATTTATTTGGTTTGTGAGAAACAAAGACAAAACCTACAAGCATTTACATGAGCAAAAGATAGTTTGGGGAATTTACAGAAGTTAGATAACTTTAAATATACATTTTTGAGGAATATTATTCTGAAGGTCTATACATTTAGAAGAGGGATTTAATCCTTCACCTCAGGTTAGTAGGTTAGTTATCTATATCTTACAGTCATTGTATTTATTTTATTTGGGGGAAAAAAAGAAAGAAAAAAGAAGAAAAAAGAAAGAAAAAAAAAAGAAAGAACAACTGGGGAAAAAAATATGCTGCAATCTCTTCTGTATCATGTGCCTCTTCTACAGAGAGTGAGAAAAGTTATTTGGTCTGATGTCCGCTTTAGTTTGAAAAATTAAGTTTAGAATCAACATGCTTTTTCATGCACTGATATGAAGTGAAATAACATGTTGGAGTGATAGATGCCTTTTATCTTCATATTTCCATTCAGAGTAAGAAGATTTCCAAACTAGTTCTGTCTTCCTCCATAGGATCATTTTAGTTGCATCTCAAAGTAGCTTGACCGTAAAGACAAGTAACAGTTTTCTTGCACTGCTGTATGTTTCCAAACAAATAAAAGGAAAATTCATTACATGTCAGCAGAACATTGTTAGATAAACAAAAAACCGCTAGTGATGATGTTTTTTTCCTCATCACCCATACAGTTAAATGTGTGTAAAAAGAATCCAAATACCTAAAAATGAACTCCACTTAGTTTGGACTAGTTATAAATTTGTGTAGATAAATATTGTCGAGCAAGGTGTCCTAATCGTTCCAGTAGCATAATCTATCAATAAGGAACCTCATTGTTACTCACCTCAGCTCTCTTAATAGGTGCAGATTAATCAGAATAACTAAAAGAATTAACATTTTTTCTTTCCATTCAAAAATAACCCATTTAACCTGACATACTGAAAACAATCTGTCAGCTTGTCCTATCTTCCATACAAGTATTTTATTGGGGGGTGAGGGGTGGGGGGGAAGTTGTTTTTTGTTTAATTGGCTATTTTCACAGAGAACAGCACGCCTGCAACAAATCATGGCCTTGCTACCAGTTACATTGTTTAGCAGTGCATAGGTTTACACTGCTTCCAAGCAATTGTAAACTTGCATGTTTCTGCCATGCTCTTCTTGCCAGGAGACTAAGCTCTCAAGTAAGCAACATCTTCCCATGAAAGCAACATCTTCCCATAACACTGGCCATGCTATGCATAAACAAATACTCAATTTGAATTAGAGAAGAAAAAAAAAAAGGTGTTTTGAAACAACAGATCGTCAATGCAGGAGTCTCCAATTCTCTTTGGGTTGTATAACCTTGCATTATATTATCAGCCTCACTTAACTATTTATTCTTCCCCAGAGTATCTAAACTCCTGATTAATTTAGAAGTACTTTAAAGTTACAGTTACCAAAATAACACGTGCTTAATACTCGGCTTCCCTGTTTTAATGTTGTTCCAAGAGACATGGATGTAAAAGAAAACAAACCGCATATATAGATTTGAAATAAATGTTTTTTTAGTTTTCTCTGAAAACYGTAATGAAATACAGATTAAAGATCTGTATAGATGGTCTATACTCAATGGGGGTGGGCAATATTAGAATTATGTCTGCTGTGGCAGGATTTAAAGAGATTGATTGAAATCATGGACTAGTTAGACTAGGAGTAATACAGATAAGTAAAACAAAAATCTCTTTTATGAAGATTTTACATTTCCAAAGACATAAAGGTGGATTCATTTTACCAATGTTAGTATGAACATTGCCATCATATACTCCTCTCTCTAGTCAGTGGAAGAAAGTTAACATTAAGATGCTAAGCATCTTAAGCTAAGGTATCCTTAAAATGCCCATTTTTTCAACCATTGGCATGACTCTGTTCCTAATTGAATGTTAAGTCTTTACATTGATGTAGAATTTAGCACATTAGCAGTTACAAAATTCAGGCAACTGTGGCTGAATTTTTCTCATAAAATTTTGTCAAAAAAACCAAACCAAAAAACATCAGACAAAACGATWAAAAAAAAAAAAAAGGTAATTTGTAGAACGTCACTTGGAAAGAGACCTTGAGTGGAATAGAAGGAGTAACATAAGGATATGAGAGAAATGAATTTGAATATAAATTCTATCATTTTACTGTGAAGGAGTTGGAAAGTTAGATAATCAGAAGGTTGAGCTTTATAATACAAGAGATTTAGATTTAACAGCTAAAAGGCAAGAGATTTGAATGCAGCAGTAAAAAATGTCCGGAATCTTTACAAAGCCTGACGAATATCAGCCACAGCCTTCCCCCACACTAAGCCAGGTTGTCCAAATTCACACTAGTGAGGTATAGCCTGAGCACAGCTCACTTCAGACATTCCTTAAGTCTTATGCTCATGTTTCCTATTGTGGAAGACAAGGACCAATGCAGAGGTAACTAGCGCCCTCCTGGGCTACAAAAGCATAGTGGTTTAATGAGAACCTTGGGTGAGAGTTGATTCTGTTGTTTCTTCAGTAACACTGTTTGCATTTAAATGAATTCCTTTCTAGCCTGGAAATCTGTGAATCATTTCATAGATAATCATCCTYTTGTTCCCTTCATTCTGAATTAGATGATCTTCGCAACTTCCTCGCATTTCTCAAAAGGTTTTTGCTGACTCTTATTCAAGATGTAGTAGATGCTGTCCAGTTTGTGTTCCAGRCTATACGTGTGTACTGTCTGGAACCATATGTGAAACTTTTCATGTAAAAAAACCAAACCAAAAGAAAAAAATATCCCTCTGTCTTCCAAAATGTTGCAAATTTTATCTAAATCACAAAAAAAAMCATCTTATGTGATTATTTTTGTGCATCAGGACACTAGATAATGTTGAGTTTAAAATTGCTAGATTTATGTAACCTATTGACAATGAATTCTTGCTGTTTGGTTTATGATATAGAAAGTAGTATTTTCTTTATATTTGTGTCTGTAGTATTTTTCCTCTGATGACAGAAAAAAATTCTAAAATAATAATAAATATGTTTCATGTTATTAAAGAGAACATCTTCAAAAAGTGAAATTCAAAATTCTTCACTGATTTTGAATATTGCTGACACTTCTGAAAATTTAGCAGATCAGTTCCAGAGATATGAACAATAACACCAAATTCTTGAAGTCCAGCCATGTCCTAATTTAGACAACCTAATATAAAAATAATATCTATTCAAAGCATGCTTCTTCCTTCTGAATCTTTGGCTACTAAATCAGACCAGAACAGAAAAGGCCTAACAGCCAAATCTCAACATACTTATTTGTATTTTATTTAATATGAATCCCATCATTAGTCCCTTCAGTCCCTGCTCTGCCGCAGCCCAAGCAAATGAGAGAGCAGAAAGTGTCTAACATTTTTAAATTACATAGCACAGAGCCTCTTCATTCAAAGATAAATATTACATTTCACAAATTGTTGTGCACAGCCAGAGCAAACAAAATGGTTGTCAGTGTGAAGAAAAAAAAAAAAAAAAGAGAAAAAAAGACAAAAAGGAACAGACTCCCTTGTCTCACTTTGTGTATCTCTTATCTAGATGTCTATGCCTAAGCTAATAATTCAAGTTTCCTTTATAGTGAATGGAGGGAAATAAGAGTTTTTAAGGTGTGGTTCAGTTATACATTGTTTGGATGTCTACATAACAGATATCTATATTTTGTGTAGATAGATTTCATTCAAAATGTCTGCAGACTGGTAGATAAGAAATATGAAGCTATAATGACCATGATCAAAAAACATTGATCAGAAAATCTAGGTAAAATTTGGCCAAAGCACAAAGGATGACTATTCAAAAATTTAACAAATGGAAAATGAATGCTGACAATATGGGCTTGGGGAGATTTAAAACATCTTGTTGTATTTTATTATTTGCATTGGTATGAGCGTTAAACCTTGCTATAGATAAAATGTGCATGAATTCCACGGAGCACTGAAACCTTATAGATAATAATTTTGCATTGGTTATTACTTTGCACAGTATTGGTTCCCTTAGTTTTTTTATAAACAAACATACTCATCTGAAAGCCTGATATGAATAGGGAGAGAAAAGAAAAGAAAAAAAAGAAAAGAAAGATAAAAAGAAAAGAAAGTTTTAGAGAAAGTTTTATTTTTAATAGATGTCAGTTTGTGTTGCTGTGGGTCTTGTCAGTGCACTGAACAGTCAGGTGGGAACTTTGGAGCCAGACAGCAACAGCTATTATGGCACTAGGGAATCCCTTTAAGTCTGTCGTTTAAACAGACCTGCAAGAGAAGGATTCTTTTCCTGTAAGCTAAATTCCCCCAAATTTTATAAAATGTGGCAGTCTCCTTAAAGGCCTAGATTAACATTAATGAAGGAAGCAGTAAAGAGAGAAATGAGAGAACTGACACCTGGCACACAGACACAGCAGGGCATTTTTCTTTATTTGTTTGCTTCAATTTTATACTCGGTTGCCTCTGAGTGAGACCCTCAGGTTAACCAGAAGGTGTAGCCCCAGTCGCAGTCCTTGGAGAGGTGACATAGGTAGGCAGCAAAGTAACTGCTGATGATCTGCAGAGCAGGCCAGTCCTCCTTATTTCCATTTCCCATATTTCTCTGAAAGAAAGCACAAATTCATTATCTACTCCTTGCTCTGTTTCCTTTCACAGGACACAGTTGTCTTTGTGGGGAGACTAACCACAGAAGAGGGGTTCCTTTATGTGCATATGGAAGGAGGGGTAGTCTATAAGGCAACCCATTTATATGGGATACATACGTTAAACAAATCTTGAGTTCTCAATCCCCCAAAATAGACTCCTTTTTATCACATAATTTGCTTTGCATCTTTAAGAATTGTGACAATTTTCATAATTATTTGATATATCCCAGACTTTAACTGGTTGTTCTTGTAGTTATAGGGCTACTGTTCCTGTTTGGACAAATACCTTCAGCCTAGATCTCATTGTTTAAAGAAACAACATTATGTTAAAATACTTCAAGCTATTAAAAAAGTTGAAGAAATATGCACTAAAGGAATAATTTTTTTATGAACTTTAAAAAGAGAACATCTGAGTGACTTACAGGGAAGCATAATCATAACAGGTTTTTTGCAAAAGTGCAGAAATTGCTGTTACATAGGGTCAAAGTTCTGAACTAACTTCGTCCAAATGGTAAATGATTTCTCTTCCCTGAGCCAAAACATATACCTCTACCAGCTGGACCTGTATTTTAACTGCTGTCTCAAACATAAATCAGGTTCATATAAATAAATCATAGCTTTGTGGTAGGAGATCTAATGGAAAAAGTATTTTATAGGAGAGAAGCATTACATATACACTCATGCATAGAATGAGACAAGGATCAGTTTTTTGAAAAAAAGCATACCTGTTTAGTTCATGGGACGTATAGCTGGACAAATTCAGCCTTGTAATGTACTGAAAGCTCTTCATAGTAAACCTAATTAAATATTGTAACAGTTTACCAGGTGACACAAGTGTTGCTTAGGGCTTCTGATATAGATTAACATCTTAAAAAAAAAAAAAAAAAAAACCTCCAGACACTTTTATATTTGGTGTACTGATGGCCATACTGGGCCATCATGATAATGTGTTCTAGTCATGTCTATTCTCTTCCATAAATCTGCAAAATACAAATATCTTTAAACTGCTTTAATCTCAAAATTTTTCCAGCCTTATATGAWGGTAGAAATTATAATCACATCTCATTCATGAGGGCTTTTTCTTTATATACTTTTTTTCCCTCACAGGATCTCTTATTGATATATTCTYGGATTTAGGGACTATGCTGGCTGTCTTTGAACAACCAGAAATGGACCACAGCAAGACAARGGTTGAATCAATGTTGTTCTCTACAAATAATTTTTTCTATGTGACTTGTGTGCAGGTGTAGGAGTATGCTGATCATCACATTTGGCATTGGGAAGACAGACACACAGCAACCTGTAGAGTTTTTTTCTTCCTAGTGCTGCAGGGACAATTTGTTCTTAGTAGGATCATTTAGGCTACTTGATCAACTTCGTTGCAGCTAGGCGATATAGAAGATGTTATGCATATGCTAGGAAAATAAATGTGCCTGAGACCAGCGTCTGGCACACAGACTGGTCCAAATCCACACTGCTGAACTCTCTTCTCCACCAGTACAGAGTGGCCATAGGCAAATTGCCTCCTGCCGATGATCCCTGGCCATAGAAACTCCCAGGTAATGTCTGGGAATTGTGTAAGAGGTTGCTAAATGTCCTGGAGCAAAAACCGGGCTYCTAACCATTCTTAACAGTTTGACAAGGGTTGGCAACAACACTTTGGTGCTGGTGCTCAGGAACAGTTTAATTTGTTAGCGTGGGTGCAGTTTCATCGTCTTCTGCTCCTTCCTGTGGTATATAACAATTTGTTTTCTGAACAATGAAATATGTTCATAGAATCATAGAATAGTTTGGATTGGAAGGGACCTTTAAAGGTCATCTAGTCCAACCCCCCTGCCGTGGGCAGGGACATCTTCCACTAGAACAGGTTGCTAAGAGCCCCGTCCAACCTCACCTTGAATGTTTCCAGGGATGGGGCATCTACCACCTCTCTGGGCAACCTGTTCCAGGGTTTCACCACCCTCAGCATCAAAAATTTCTTCCTTATATCTAGTCTAAATCTACCCTCTTTTAGTTTAAAACCATTCCCCCTTGTCCTGTCGCAACAGGCCCTGCTGAAAAGTTCATCCCCATCTTTTTTATAAGCCCCCTTTAAGTTCTGAAAGGCTGCAATAAGGTCTCCCTGAAGCCTTCTCTTCTCTAGGCTGAACAACCCCAACTCTCTCAGCCTTTCTTTATAGGAGAGGCGTTCCATCCCCCTGATTTAGGATGTTATCCTAAAACAAATCACAGAGCTCAACATGAACATAGCTGAGTAAAATGTAGTGTTTTCTGATAGATAAGAGGTCAGGGTAGACTTAGTGATCCCGTTTGGCATTAACCACTATGAAATAGGTGCTTCAAGAATTAATCATCATACTTTACTGCTTTCTGTCACAGATTCAAAGAACATGGAGAAATACATTAAAATGCTGTGTCTCAGTTTACCCTTTCCTAAGACAATACTTCCTGACCTCACAAAAGCAGTGTGATGTTCATGCCCTGGCTTTTCAGAATTGCAGGAACAAGAACTTCAAATTAATGCCATAGCTGGTCGTTTGAATGCAAATTTACCACAGCTGCATACTCAAAACCTGTCTATGACATTGCTTATCTGCCTGTATTGAGATGAATTTGACACTACTGGTCTTTACATGTGATGATGCATGCTCCTGTTTTGGAATTCTAAAATGATGAGGGGAAAAAAAAAAAAATCAGAGATAAATATCCAGGACAAAGCTCATAGTCTTTATATGGGTCAGTGCTACATATCAAATCGATGAAATGTTTGCTGGAAACCCATAGTAAATGGCAAAATCAATTCACCAATCACTTCAGCAATGTTTTCTTTCCAAAGCTATGCAGCCAAGTGATTAGGTACATACTAGTTATTTTATGCCTATCATTTCAAGTAGTCAATGAGTTGTCTCTCTTAATAATTTGAGAATACAGAAATAAAACCTTAGCCCAAGTCACTCATCTCTGGCACAAATTATAACTTGACTGAAAAATCCAGTGAGTAGCTTAACCAGGTAGATAGAGGCCATAATATCTGTCTATAAAATCATATATTTCAAAATGAAGTATATGATGTAGCTTCTCATACAATTTTATGACTAATATTCAGATAACAGTTACTTTCATTCCTTCACAGCATGCTCTGGGATAAAAAGAATTTGAGAACTTCTTAAAAATCTCAATCCTACCTAGGTACACAAAATGTTTTTAAAACTTACATGAAAAACAGGCTAGATTAAGTCTTAAACTGTCTGAATAGGTGAAATGCCATTGCAACGCATTTTAATAATGTTTAGTAACAATTGCTTGGAAATTAATTCTGCCTAAAATAGGTACCTAGGACTGCAAAGGACCACCTGGGTAATGCAGTTTATCATTGCATGGCAATCCATCCTTCCTCTTAAAAGATACTTTTACTAAACCTGTCAAATTCTGTCTTACAACTGACTGGCTTCTCTTTTCCCCACTGTTTTTCATTAGAAAGCAGTTCTAAAATCCTCTTTTACTGAGGAATAAAACTTTTTTCTTTTTTTTTCCTTCCTTAAATGTATTCTTAATCAATTTAAATGCATTTGTTGCAATACAATTTTTTATTGTCTAATATTTTCCAGAGCAAACTGTCGTATACTGTTCAGAGTGGGTTTTTAGGCTGAGTAAGCTGTACTCCATGTTTACATCATAGACACTACAGAACTTAAAATGCAAGGGGGTAGTTGTTCAGGTATTCCTCCAGCTCCACGGAGACTGCGTTTTGCACTAAGCTCTCTGCTGCAATGTCTGCATTACTTGGCAATCTAAACCTAGCTGTAATATGCCTGGAATATGAACATATCTTTTGTGTCCTATCAGCATAAAAATGGCTGTAAGGCCAAGGGTCTTTTCAGCTAACCCAGTGTACTGTCTCCAACAGTGTTCATTAACAGATGCTGATAAAGCCAGTCTCCACTCTGCTGGTCATCCTTCTCTGAAGCTACTCTAGTTTGGCTTCGTCTTTCCCTAGCATGGAAACCCTATGGAGTGCTCCAGATGAAGTTTCACCAATGTCTTGTTCTATAGCAATAATACCTCACACAATTCCAGCATATTCCTTGGCTGAAAAGATGAGGCCAATTTATTTTGTAGCCAACTCAATGGTCTGGTGTGAAAAAGATGATGTTTTCATCAGAAAGGCTTAAGTCACAGTCCCCACAGCTGTCAAGAAGGATGTAACATCCTCCCAGACCTACTCCCAGGCTGGGGGTACTAAAAAAAAAAAAAAGTAAATTAAGTAACATCTGGTCCAAATATGGGCAAGTATATATGTAGGAACACAATATTTTACAAAAAAAAATTTCCATATTAACAAGGAAGCAGTCCAACAGTATTCAAGCATAACATAGTCCTCAGGACAAATCCACTAAAGGCACAACAGCTCTTACAGAAATCTTCATATCCACATTTTTCTACAACAGAATATTGATGTGCTTACTTTTTTTTTTTTTCTTTTCTCACATTGCTTAGAATAAGCTTGATAATTCTTTTATTATCCCGTTCATTTTTGTTTTTTGTTTTTTGTTTTTTAAAGTTAAACATTATCACGTCAGACTTTTATGTAAAGTCAAGGACACTGAATGTGATCAATACATTATGTTTGCATTTTGTCAATGTCTTGTGTACAGGTCAGTAATAAATAAGAGTTGCTGCTTCTTCTACAGAACAAAGCTTTTGTTTCTGTATTTTGTCTCTGTATTGCATATCTCTCTGTAGGATTTTTTCAGTCGCTGTGGGAATATGGTGGGTTGACCCTGGCCAGCAACTACGCACCCACCAGCCACTTGCTCCCTCTCTGCCTTGTCATGGGGTGGGGGAGAGAATCAGAAGAGCAAACGCCAGAAAAACTCATAGGTCAAGATAAAGACACTTTAATAAGCAAAGGAAAGGGGGAAAAAAGCAAAAAACAAACAAGTAATGCAAAGGCAATACTCGCCACCTACCACCAGCAAAACAGTGCCCAATCAGCCTCCAAGCGATGACCGCTTTGGAAAAACTACGCCCCATTTTGGTTGCTGGGCATGATGTTGTATGGCATGGAATACCCCTTTGGTAAATTTGTCCCAGCTGTCTCATCTCCCATCTTCTTTCCCACCCCTAAACTACTCACTGCTGGGACAGAGTGAGAAACAGGGTAGGCCTTGATGCTGTGTCAGCACTTTTCAGCAGTAGCTAGAACATCGGTGTGTTATCAACGCTGTTTTAGTCACAAATCTAAAACACAGTACCATAAAGGCTGCTATGAAGAAAGTTAACTCCACCTCAGCCAGACCCAGTACAGGGAATAACCACAGTTTGTCATCCATAGTGTTCATTTTGTCTTCATAGTCTATAAATTCTCTCAAAATTTCACTATTAGTAGCACCATTTTGCTTATATAGTTAGTAGCAAATTTTTAATATTATCCCTATAATATGGAATTTCAATTTATTTGGTTCTGTGCTACTTGCTGCAATTAAGTTATTTTCCCTATTGGATAGTAATGACTTTATTCCTTTGAA
The DNA here is from genome assembly GCA_035582835.1 of Phoebastria nigripes. Lineage (NCBI taxonomy): Eukaryota > Metazoa > Chordata > Aves > Procellariiformes > Diomedeidae > Phoebastria > Phoebastria nigripes. The sequence continues at coordinate 615,236 of JAYKAV010001499.1, read as the reverse complement.
AAAGTATTGTTCTGAATAGTAGGTTCTGCCAGAGCTGCCAGTTTTTCCTGTTCTTTAGTTTAGGAATTTTCTTATGAGATTATTAATTTTAAGTGCTAGTAGCCCAGGCCCATTTTGCTTTCTGTTGATTCCATCTTTCCACTAGGCTCCATCTATTAAAAAAAAGTCTCCATTTGGTAATAATCCTAAATGTCTCATCATTGCAATATATTCTCTAAAAAGAGAGCATGTGAGTAGTATATGAGTCCACAAAACTTCCTCTCTTTTCTCTAGAAAGGGATGCTGGAGTAGTGCACTAGAAATAATAATAAATGTAAACCAGAGTGAGTCAGATGAGACTGATATAAGGGTTGTGAAATTGTTCCTCAAAAATCTGAATTTTTTGAGTCTTTTAAAAAGCATTTTTCCCAAAAAAAAGTTTAATGACCAAAATTAGCTAGAAAATATCCTTATGCAATCAAAGCCACTACCTGAATTTTTCAATCATAGTAAATTATTCTCTCTCTTTTTCTCTTCAACTTCTGGATCTACATTCTCTCATTCTCTTTTAACAGTCATGCACAACTCCTGCTATTCCATCTCACTGTGTAATGTTTTGGCTCACATAGATTTCTTTTTGGCTTACATTTTTATGTAATTGGCCCTTTCTTCCCCACCCCTAAAGATAGGATCATTCTTATCTCAATTACAGGAAACTCTTCTGTCTGCTGTTCAGTTTTCTTATTTCAGATACAGTAGGTTGTCTTCTTCTCCCACAGTTTCCATCCTTGTGACTAACATTGTAGTAGCTTTGCGTCTGCTCGTTTTGTGCATGAAATTTAATCTCTCTTTCAGCTTTGAAGCTGTGTGCAGTCCTGATCTTGCTTACACCTCTGCACGCGTTCTCCCCTGGATCTTTTCACTCCTTGCAGACAGCTTTCTTAAACCTTTCTGATCTATTCTCCACATAGTGTCTGCATGCCTTTTGTGTCTCCTCCCTTAGACGTGGGAGAGAAACTATCTTTTAATGAGCCAATTAACTAGTTCTTTTCACTCACCTTTCTTTTCAGTCATGAAAAAAGGATAAAACATTTTGATAGAAAAAATACATTTTTAATGTCTTAAAATATAACCTAATATAATTTAAACACGAAAGCATTTTTGATACCACTACCGCAATGCGATTACAGCAATTAGCATTAAACAAAACATACTAAGCTAAATTAGAAGGGACTGGCTATAAAGAACAAGATTGAAAGGAAGGTTTAAATGCACAAGTCTACTTAAAACCCCTACTCAGCTGCCACATAACTCTCAAAGAGGCTAAGTTTTTTACAAAATACAACAGGAAAATATACTGCATATAATTTTAGAATGCAGAAATTATTCCAAGCTCTTGGATCTGAGTACCATCGTTAAGTATTTTCCAATTCCCTGTCAGGATGAGATTTAAGAAAAGGCAATCATCTCCCCCATTTTTTTAAAAAGATTTAAAACTGTGGCACACTCTGACCAGTTTCCCAGTCTGTGTGACTGGGAATTTGAACCTGTGACACTCAAAAAACAATCCCTGGTGTGAGAAACACATATCCATAAAGTTTTCTGGAAATATTCAACCACTTGAATGCCTTCCTTATGCTTAAGCCCTACCAGAATAGAGACATTAAGTATGTCTTAAATCCCTTAAAGGATTTAAAAAAAAAAAAACAAACCAACCCTTAAGGGATTTTTTTCCCCTTCCCTTTAACATTCTAAGTATGGAGTAAAGTTGGGTTTGGAAAGCAGCTTCTAGTGGAATGTTTTTACTCTATAGCCACACARGTTCTTTTCCTTATCAAATGAATCTAATGACATGAAAACTGGGACATCCCAGAGTCAAGGCCTGAGTATTTTCCTCTCTCTGTCAAGAACGGCTGATGTCCTTAAGCTTTTTGGAAATTTTGAACCCTCTAAAGATTTTAAACAAGGTTTCCAAAATTTTAGGTGAATAGTTTCAAGGGTAGGAAGCATTATTCTGAAAGAACGAAATGAGTAAAGTTTTGGAAGAAAAAGTATAGTAGAAGGAATATGAGGCTGTCAAATCCATAAGGAGTAAAATAGCTTCATACAGTTCAGGCAATCAAGCCTGAAGGATGAACGTTTTCCTCTGCATTATCTCCTGGATAATTTAGGCAGTTGTCCACTCAGTATTTTGATTTTTCTAGATGTCTTTATAAAGCATAAAATATTGTAAAGAAAGCATGACATCTGAGTCCAGACTATGGATAATATTTTAAGGGCCAGCTGACAAAACCCTTTCATAAATCTTACTTAATATCACCCCTATTTCTGGAACACTTTCCTTAGAAAAGTATATTTTTTGTACTTATGCATGGCTTATATGCAGTGAAAGACATAATTATAAGTGACTGCTAAGAATTAAAAAATACATATACTTTTATAGACAGAGCACCTATCTACAGTGAACAGATTTTTACTCAGACGTTCCTAAAGTTTTAATGCCACACTAGCATTTCTCTTGCATTTCATATCTATTGAACATGCTTTTGTTTTGTTCATTTAATATTTACAGCCATTAGTGTAGGAATCTCTCAGCTGAAGTCTTTAATGAAATCTAAATATTGTCTCTGAAATTTATCCTGGTCTGATACATGATTCTACATTAAGCTGTGCCAATTGAAAGATTTCTTTTTTCAGTTGCTCTCATATTTTCATACTTCAAAATGTTCTCTAGATAGAATAAGTCATACTTGCAGATGTTGTTTGCCATGTACAACGGGTTCAATATTAAAACCTTCTTAGGGAGTTAATGTTTGATACCTCAAAGTATATGATCTTGTGATACTGTAATTGAGAGGGGAAATGTATTGCATTATTTCAGAAATGTAAATATTTAGGCCAACAAACTCATAGGAAGCAGACTGCTGCCAGTCATGATTTTAACATGAATCCAGGAAAAGGGAAGTACAGAATATTAACATGACTCAGGAAGCAATATAGGGGGGCAGTTGTCTAGTGGAAAAGGAGCATACTGGTTATTCCTCATTACATTTCAGTTGCAATCCTGATTAAGCTTGAATAAGGCTATTTTTCCTTTGTCCTGTATATTGTTTTTGATATGACTGAGAATTTAATGAAGTTGGCACACAGCCAGAAACATAATTTGCTGTTTTTATTACTCTGTCAATATTGTACATTAAGGACCTCAACAGTCTTCCATGAAAGTAAAAGAACTCTTTAAACAAGCAACGTAGAAATGCAAACAGGAAATGTCTAATGCATGTTTCTTAATACCATCACCTAGATTAAAGCTTTTGAAGTAGTCTCACTAATTAATTTGAAACTGTGATGAAAACACAAAGTGCCCATAGATGTAAGGTTTCCAAGGCTTTCTGACAAGAACTTTTCATGACAGAAGACCTTTTTAATTTTTGGCAAATGTAGTATATACTACCATGCATAATAGCCCAGATAGAAGGCCTGGCTTCTGCTCTGCCCCATGAGGGATGGATTAAATCTAAACTTCTGGCTGTTGGACTCATAAACTGCAAAACAAAGCTTCTGTGGAGGTAACAGAAAGAGGTTTAAATCTTACTTTTATTTTCTCCTTATAGTCCTGTTTTACATTTTACATATAAGATAGAAAGTTACCTCTTTGGCCATCAAGACCAGGTTCCTAGATAGAAAATTTGCTTGATCTCCAGTGATGAAATAAGTAATTACTATTTAAACTTTTTTTTCCTCTTTTTTTTTTTTTTTATTTTTAATTGTATCACTGAGTGTGAAATATGGTTCATAAAATCTCAACAGATCCTACAACAGCAGTTATGTAACCTTTTGTAACTACATATTTTTATACAGCAGTTACATCAGCAAGTAAATATGTCAAACTAAATAGATGATGCAAAGTGTTGCCTCTACTTTAAATATTGAAATATATTATCACAATAAGTCTGGCAGAGAAAAGAGAGTAACTCTGCTGCAAATTGATCAAAATACCGAGGTTCACTTGAGAACAAATTACTCTTCATTTACTGTCAGAGAAAAATGGGTATGTAAACAGATGAATATTCCCTCCCCTGCCAAAAACAGTCTGGATCACGAGTTGTCAAGTTTCTGTATGTAACACTCCATGAAAAGAGCTGGAACCAAGCCAGTGGATTTGTTCACGTTTGTGTGTGTCTGTGTGCACGCATGCAGAGGTGGGGAGAGAGGTACCTGGATGTGTGAGTGAATGACTCTCTCTTAATTACACTGATAACCTGAAAGTCCTTTCTCACTGCTGTTTTGAAGCTTATTGCATAAAAAGGAAGCATTCAGAAACCTTCTAACTGGCACTTCATGAACAGAGAAAAAGAGGAACAACAGGTCAAAATACTGACGCAAATCCAGCAGAATACCATGGAGAAGGTTGAGGCATGAAGTATGTAACATATAAAGAGAGGCTAAGTTAAATGGGTTGTCTAGGCTGGAGAAGGGAAGGCAAAGGTGGAACTTAATTGCAGTTTGACACCTGCTAAAGCGGTATTATAGCATACAGAGTCAGTGTCCTCTCAGGGAGGCACAGAGGAAGAACAAGAGGCAACAGTCACAGGTTCAAGCATGAGGGAAAAAAAAGCTTCACAGTGAGAGTGGTTAAGCATTGGAGCAGGTTGCACACATAGGCAATCTCTGTCCTTAGAGACAGTCACAATGCAGCTGGACAAAACCCTTAGCAGCCCAATTTAACTTTGAAGTTTGCCATCCTCTGAGCAGGAGGTTGGGCTAGATGACTTCAGAGTTTCCCTCCAACCTTATTTTTCTATGATTCTGTTACAAAAATGCTTTCTATACCAACAATAAACAAAGTCCTGGTCCATGCAAATCTAGCTTTCTCCTCTATTATATTCATATGTATAGTATTCATATGTTGTCAAGGATGAGGCAAAGAGGATCCACCTGCAAGGATTTAGTTGCCAACACCTACAGCTATAACAAATTCTGAGGGCAATTAATGAATGTACACTTGGTCCAAATGGTCTTTAAAGCTGTTGGATGGAACCAGTTGATTTTCTCATGCCCTTTAGTTAGGAAAACGTACGCTGGACTTACCTCTTATGTTAATCCAAAATACTGTGTGTTCTAAACATATGTCACTAGTCTTAAACACTTCAGATGAGCTAAAACACTTCTTTTTAAAAAGTCTGCATATAGGCATGTACAAGCTTGGCTAGTCAACTTCCAGCTAGGAAATTTTTTCTAAGATAATTTTCTTTATAATAGCTTTCCTGACCCCATTTCCTGAACAGACTGAGGTTTCACAGGTTTTATGGGAGCATTTGAGCTCTTGAATTGCTGGCAAACTCATTGCATAAAGTAAAATTAAACCCCAGGCTCTTTTGTGTATATAACATCCAAGTTTACCTTTTAAATTGCCGAAACTCCTCTGCACCACAACCCTTGTACTTTATTTTGGTGTATCCTTTACATAAGGGATAAAATAGTTTTAGCTGTTCAGAAGGACTTAGTCCCCAAAAAACTTCCTGTTAGGCTCAAAAGCAGATCCTGAAACCTTGTTTTACAAGTCTTTCCACTTTTCTCTTTATATTGAGTTAGGATCTTTATTGAAAATAACATGCTTAAAAAGCTTAGACAGAAAAAGCCAGTGAAGTCTCAAAGAAGTCTCTGAAACTAAAATATGATTAAGTGCTTTGCTGAATTAAAGCAAAATACTAATCCTTATACATTAACTAAGATTCTGGATCTGTGAATCTCAGTCCTAACAGTTTGAAATACCATTTCCACTGTTCACGTGAGTAAACCAAGGCAGGAGGTAAAATGATTCTGCACATCAGGCAAAAATCAGGTTGTTAAGTGTAATTGATATCGTTTGAATACCTAACTCCCTATTATGTGGGAAAAATATGATAATTACACTACAAAATAGTGACATAAAGGGAGGCCAAACTGTAAAATTTTTCCATTATATCTTTACTACTATTTTTACAGATTTACTTATACCTGCAGGTTCCAAATGAATTTTGTGAGTGAGTGGTGGAATTTCTGATTTACTGAGGTGGTTGACGAAGTATGAATGTGATTTTTAAATATGGTACCTGTGTGACACTTTCTTCTTGCTCCTAAAGGTATGGTTATATTCTGAGCAACCTGAATTTATGCATAACTTAACTGCAATAAATAACAGTAACTAATTAATCTGGGTTGTCCCACTACAGTAATAGAAATGGTCTCAAAGAAGAGAGCTGCCATAGTTTGATCACACTACAGCAGGACCAGGCATATTTTATCTTTTTTAAAAATAGAATAACAAAAAAAAAAAATCAAGAATTATGCAAAAACAAAGTCACAAAGGTTTATTTATTTATTTATTTTATTTACAGGGAGAACTGTCTTTTATTTAAATACTCTGTGAGAATCTGTTACATTGATTTTGCATTTGGCTTCCACCCCCCTGTTATTTTGTATTACTTTCAATCTCTTTGTACTGATATCCCTATTAAAAATGCATCAGAGCTAGAAAAATATCATACAATGACTGTGTTGCTGAACAGAATCATGAATAACTCCAATTTTGTGTCATCGGGCTAAAGTGAATAAGAGAAATTTAAGTTTGAATTCTTATAGTTGAAACAGTCAATTGAAAAAGAAAATCCTTCTTAAGATACAAGAGAGAGGAGGAAAATTACTAGATAGATACTGTATGATGGGATATTCTCTTTTAAACCCACTCTGTTATTATTCCTAAATGATAGCTGCAAGCAGCATTGAAAGGAAGTCCATTTAGGTTGTTATAAAGATTGCAATGATGTGTAAAATAATCCCTTTTTTATGTAAGATTAGTAGTGCAAAGTAAAAATACCTTAAGCCAATGGAGTGGAGATATTTCCTTCTGCAATACAGTAATTCAGAAAACCATAATTCAAATTAAATATTAGATTTTTATGCCTATCAAGGAACCATTAAATATCTTATTTAAAACACCTAAAGGCATTTTGAGTGACAGTCATCATTATTAATATCAGTGGCTCCTTGTGTTCATTCACATTTACGCTCCTTGTTAAATGAGATGACAGAATGTTAACGAAGTGTATCCTAAACAATCTTGGTGAATAAGACATAAGTGAGTTTAAAAATGTATCACAATTAGAAAGCAAAAAAAAATATACATACATGTTGACTAGGATTTCAAATAATCAGGCTGTGGTTAGATATTACTGAAACATTTTAAAAGTTGATCTTCACAAATTAAAAGATATTGCACTATGTWTTGGGTTGTTGGTCCAAAGCAAATTAACATCATTGCTGCTGGAGGGTTTAGAACATTTTCCTTAACCTGGTAGGGACAAGAATATAGAGTTTCTATTTCAGGATAGAGAGATATTACTAATATTGTCTTTTCATGGTGGGGAGAGGTGAGGGGGAAAAGAGAGAGAGAAGTGGCATGTGATTCAGTCAGCCAAAGACAATGGTGGAAGAACAAGAGGCAAAAATAGTGGAACAGAAGCCACCACTCAATCCAATATCCAGTCAGAAAAAGGACCAACTAAGAGAAAAGAGCAACAAATAATCATGACGAACAAGAAAGCAGACTTCCTTCCCCAAAAAACTACAGCAAACAAAAACCCAAGCAGTTGCAAAGGGTAATGAGACAGCTTGGCATAAGACGAAGTCTTATTATAAGCTATGCAAAGATAATGTTATGCGAAGTTTACCTTCCTTGAACAAGGTGTATAATTATCTTCTTTGACTGTTACTACTCTAGCCTCACTCTTAGCCTCCTTGCCTTCAGGGTATGATCTTAGTATTCCTACCCTTCCACCCTGGTCCAGTTGGAAAGGAAAAAAACAGTGAGTTTCACCTAAGACAGAAGAAAAGAGAGAGGTTTGTTGGATTTTTTTCTTAAATTGCTGGACAATCAAAAAATGTTAAGAAAATAATGTTCAAGTTTCAGGATACACTAGTTACTCAAGGCTGGGAGGATGAGAAGGAACTTTCATCTGTGGAAGAGCTGTGGATATTACTTCTGGAGTTGTACACGTGCTTTCCAAAACCTGTGATTTCTCTATTCTCTAATTCCATATATTATACTGATAAAGTTGATGTTGCCATGTGACTTCAGCATCAAGATTAAATGTAAAGAATACTAGGCAGGAAATTAGATGTGACTGCAAAGATTCAATTTACTAACCACTGAAATACCTGGCAAAGAAACCGATGTGAACTGTTGACTTTGTATTCTTTTTCTGCTTTACGTGTACTGTATATTAAAGTGTAAAACAGATTWTTTTTTTCCTAAATAGAATATAAGTTTTCCAGTATAGAAGTGAAATAATTATGCTCATTTAACAGAGGAAAATACATACTGGAAACAAACAAAATAACCATTAGCATAACATATAATAGCATAATTGGGGGGGAGATTAAACACAATAATTATTGGCATTGCTTGAGATGGTTCTGAGGCACTGTTAAAGATATTAATTTAAATCTCTAAAAAATCACTAGTTCTATCAAGACCTATGGGCTATTCCGATGAACATATGGAGTGATGTTCAGCATAGACATTCTAATCTCATTGGTTTTTAGGCACAAATACCATATGGAAAGACCATATTGTGCTTAATCTCCTGAGTGTGATAGTAGGTAAAACCTTCACCCTATTACACAGTCTAATGTAACCAGACAGAGTAGAATCAAAACATATGCCAAGATTCTGCAAGTGTTTCAGAAATGCCTTTCTCTGAAGTTGCTGGTGATCTTGGAGAATATTCTCTTTTAATTAAAAAACAGATAAAGAAGAGGAACTATTTTCACAATTTATGGTAGCTGTTAAGCAATTTAGGGAACAATATGAGTGGCCCTTCTCATGCTATATTGGCTTGTTGTTTGTCTAATCAGATAATATACACCTCACAGCACAGGAGGCTATAAAGTTACAATATGCATGATTTAATTCAATCACAAATTTCAGACACAGATGGAGTTTTTCAATAAATTGTCGGGTTTTTTGAATAACGTCTGATTAAAATGAGTTTATTCATAGCAGTATTTGTGTCACAGCCTGCTGTAATCTGTATATATACAACAGTAGCTACCAAAAATTTTTGAGATTAAGAAATCAAAGCATTGRCAGAGATCGTTAATATCACAAGCAAGCACAGAAAAGATCACACAAACCTAAGTTCTGGACTATATGCACTCGCTGGTGATCAGTCATTCATACACACATGTTGTTAGCTGTTTAAAATACCTTTTTTTATCTGTAATCCTTTAAAAAAATATCACATGGGTAAGTTTACCTAGTAAACATCAAGTGTATTTATGTAAGCGGCCTGCATGCAGGCCTAGCCTGAATAATCCAGCATATATGTATAGTGTTGTTGGGTCAGGTACATGTGGGTTTTGGATGATATCTTTATTGGAAAGTTAACAACTTGGGGAGAAAATAAGAGAAGTTCTTGTATTGTTCATGTCCAGTACAGCAAATTGTAAATGTCTTCATCTATTTCTTTCAGCTATCAAAGCTGTATTAATGACATTAACAGCAGCATCACAGGTTATGAATTAAGAACACTTTTATCACCAACACACTGGCTCTTACCTCTGGCATACGCCTATGTTTGGACTATATAAATTAGGCTATTAAAATGTGCTTTGGTCCTACACTGCCCTTGCATTAAGAAAATACCTTCCAGAGCCGTAACAGTCCGTGTTTATCCCTTGGACTTCTAGAATAGTCAGATAAGATACAGTAATGGCAAGAATCTGATCCTTAAAGTTTTAAATCTCTTGACATAGGAGATCTTAAAAAAAAAGCCATAGGCCTACAAGGTAGCTTCTTATTAGGAGTAAGTGAAAGAAAAAGAGTGCATGGTCTTACAGAAAAGGGAGAAAGTCAAGCAGGTGACAAAAATAGACAAAATGAGACTATTTTTTGTCAAGCTTTTCAATACTAATATGAACGTCAATCTCCATACTGCTGTCCAGARAAAAAAGCATATTCCAAATGTTTCATTTCTTTACACAACATGTTAAAAAAGTTTGTACAATTATATTTTTGAGCTGGCATAGCTCTTTTTCTTCTTTTGCTGCTCAATCAACATAGAATCAAACTGACTTCTGTTTCTCCCTGAATAGGCTGACTTAGTATGAATGTATCTGATAATGTCTTCTCTGATCTGTTTGGCTTAGTTATCTCAGGAACTTCTAGTTTGAAGGGATTCATTTTCATTAGTATATTGTATGTCATATGCTGTATCTGCTATCCAAAGATTGATGGAATGATGGATATTGTAAAATTATCTAACTGCATATTTTTCTTTTATTTTTTTCATAACTTTCTCTTTTTTTTCACTTTCCATCCGTAATTTCCCAGTTTGCCAAGTTGAGTATGTGCCAAAAATAGAGGATTTGTCTCTTGTTTAACTTCTCTTCCTGTCCTGTTTGCAAGATTTTACTATTCTGTTTCTACTTCTGGGCAGCCAGCCAGCTACTGCACTGCTTTGCTCTGGCTTGACAACACTTACTAATTATGTGAAATATTCAACACTCCAAACCCACAAATGGGAAAGAAAAAGTTTCAGTACCAAAGAATGCTAAAGCACTATAGGGCAAGCTAGCTGGTCAATCATAAAGGAAAACATTTCATATGAACTCGTCTAGTGCAATTGAGGATTATGGAACATATGTCACTGCTTGTTGATTTTATTTTGATCATACCAGATGCTCTTGTAGTCTTTCCCCTGTTCCAGAGTTAAAATATTCCTGATTTTCTCTTTCTTCTTCTTTTCCCAAAGTTTCTGTACCATCCACTACTGCTTTAATTTTCTTGAGGAATCTGTTTCCTTTTTATGTTGTTTCTGTTTTCCTGATCTGTCTCTACCTTCTGCAATAGATTTTTAGTGTAAACTTTTCTTAACTATTTCTCAAGAATGTGAACAAAACATTTTTTCTGATGTGTGTGGGAGTGTCTTAATAGTGGGCATTGTGACCTATTTCCTTATAGTTAGCTAGAACTATCTGAAGGTAAATATATTAGAAAAATATTGCATGAATTTTTGTTTTCACTAATGCTAACCCCTCAAATATCTGGAGACTGTAGATAACTTTTTTCATGAGAGAGASGGGGGGAGGGAGGGAGGGAAAGAGGGAGAAAGAGAGGGAGATGGAGAGAGAGGGAGTGCATGTATATATGCATATCTGTGTGATGTGTGCCTGTCAGTGAAACAACAGCAGCAAGTCCTGAAAAAATACTGAACAGGAAACTTAAGAAAAAACGCTGAAGTTTACTGTTATATTCTGAACTTGGGAAATAATTACCAAATAATTTCTCCTATGTGTACTCCAAGAAATGAGGTGCCTTCTTGAAGATTAAATTTTCAGATGTCAGCTATTCCAAACCCCTCTGAAGTCCTAAAAATATTTCCCACTTTTCCAGACTGTTGGCTTTTCTCTGTTAATATTAATATATATTAATCTCTTTTGACTTGCAGCAACATTACCCTGTCCTTTGATCTTGTCATGTCTTAAACTCTGTGCAAGGTTGAATTTTGTCAATATTTAAAATGAGAAACTTCCTATAATATAACACACTGTGATTCTGGTGAATCAGTACTGTTCCTTCTGAGTCAGAACTGACTCAGCACAGTGGGTCTGTTTAACTTGTGTATTCTTTAATTTGTCTTCCTGTCCTACTGGATTTTACCATGCTGATTCTACACCTTGGCAGCCAGCCAAGTGAAATCAATGGAAAAAAAAGAAAGGAAAAAAGCCTTCAATAACTTTTGTTTCAGGTCCAATGTTAGGGGAAATTGCTGATAAAGGTGCTTCCTGTCAAAGAACTCGTTAATTCAAGGTCCCATCTATTTATGGACATTAAAGATCTAAGAATGCTTTTGGGTTTGRATTTTTTTCCCCCAGTTATAATCAGCATTTATCTTCATGTTGAAGTAAAAATGAAATACAGAACTTCATTGCATTGTAAGCACTTTTTAGTTCTCTTCTGTGTCAGTGGTATGCTAATCCTATATTATTAATTATGATTTTCTAAATGGAAATTACAACRTATGTATTCTGACATTTCCTGATCACACTTACTATTTTATAAGGTTTCATTTATACAGGCTTAATAATTTATCATTAGATTTGTATGTATAAAAGTGTAACACACCAACAAGTTGCTTAAGTTCTAAATGTTTGTTTTCACCATCTACTAATGGGTTCCTGATCTCATGCATGTATAAAATGCAATCAATTTTCCTTGTACATATACGATGAAATCTACTGTTCTGCTTTTGGTCAGGAGGCCTGTGCCTTTTGAAAATGTATAATAGAGCTAAAAGGTATGGTATGATGTCTGTGCATATGTACCAATGTGTTTTAGAACTTGCCTCAAAAACTGAGGCTCGTGTACCAGACACACAGATACAGAATAAATGAGTTTCCCGAACCATACTAATCATGTGAAACCTACCATCAGAAGTCACTTTTCCAACTCAATTTTCTGCTTCTTGGAAGGGYGTTCATTTAATACAAGACACCAATGTTCTACCTGGAACAAGAATAACAAGCTGTCTTCTAGTCAGTCTGGTACTGTCTAAGCAAATATCTTATGAGTAGTTTTTTCTATGGTTAAAAAATTCTGTATAAAAAAAATTGTCTCATGAAAAACAAGAAAGAAAACTAATTTATATTCAGAATACTTCTTTTTTTGTTTACTCCCACATTGTAGGAAGAAACAGAAAATTTGTTCATTTGCAAAAATGCATGTGAACAATGTCACCTAGTGGCCCCCTAATCTATGAGTTAACATTGCATAAAGTCTTGAATACATACCCAAAGAGGAGTATTTAAACAAAAAAAAAATCCAGAAAAGGTGTCTTAATTCAAATTACAACCTGCGTCTTTTGAATTCTCCCCTGGGTTCTTTCTAAATATTGTGTAATCATTTCATGGAAGGGAGGATTTACATCCTCTGGTTCTCAGTAATTTATATTTTCTCAGGACACTTCCATGTGATTTGTTTGGGAACTGATTTGCAAAGAATGTGGTTCCACTCTGGTACAAGAAAACACATTCCTGAATCATTGCAGGAAGAGGAGACAATTACATCAGAATGTGATTTCTGCCTTTATAAATATTGTGAAAAAAAATTTAATGTTTTAGATTAAAATTGATTGTAGCCATACGTCTTATTCAAGCATTGCTTCAGTCAGTTTTGACCTCAGACAAAGGAGTGAAAGGTCACATTATTAATCCACAATCTCTTTCCATTCACGTTGTCCACCCTTCTTTTTGGCTCCAACTGAATGTAATATTATTTTAAATGGAGGTATCGATGAGTTTTGAAATTAGATTTTGGAACAAAATATCCAGTTGCATTTGCAATGTGTATCTAAGTATATTTATCAATATACTGTGATAGATTTGATTTTGCAGGTGAAAGAAAAAAATGCCTTATGAATCTTTCTATCACATAGCTATGAATGAAGATTGATTTCAAGAATCAACTTTACATAAACATTTTTTCTTCAGAAAAAAAGACTAGAACTTCAGTGAGCATCTCAGTGTCTTAAAAGCACCATAAACATCTCTGACTGATGTTTACTCATTATATTTGTCATGAAGATTGACCTGAAAATTCTGCCAATAATAAAAATATCAGATATTGAAGTGTAGTAGAGGATGAAAGCATAAAACAAAACTAGCATTATTACTGCATGTCTTTTTAAATTTTTCAATTTGTTCATGTTTTTACTTGCTAAATTGAGTATGTATCACCTTCTTTTCCTCAGTGAGTTTATGAGGTCAATGGGATTTCAGAGTTCGTAAAGATATTCCAGTTATGGCATTTTTTAAATCTCCCCCAATTCTGAAAAAGATTTTTAGCTCTCAGAAATTCTGTTGTTCTGTACATTTGGTTTACTCAAGAATTGAATGTATGCAGCATTAAACTGGCTTTACGTATTAAAGACTCACCAATCTGCCCCAAGTCTTTAAGGTAAACTCCAGAGTCAAGCAGAACTCTCCTTACCTGGAATTTATGAATGAAATCCCATGAAGTCAGATTGATCAAAGCCAGTTAACGTTTCTGAAGATATTTAAGCAAATTCACATTTATAATTTTACATTAAATCTATTTTTTAAATTTCATTTTTGCATTCCTCCAGGTCCAGATAACTAAAAATTATTTTAACTCTATTATTACTATATATTGGACTGAAATACGTATCACATTCAGTTAAAAATTAAAGGAATTATTCATTGATATGTATTTAAATATGGCAAGTGTATGTATATATATAAAATACATATAAAATATATACATGTATATTTATATATATTTATATGCATATAAAACATGTAATGTAAGTAAATAATATTTGTTTCTTTAAAGATAAATAAATAAAATGTCTCTTGGATGAATTGTTCATAATTGCAAAGCCATTTTGCTAAGGAATAAACCAGAAATTTTCTGTGTTTCCCATTCCATTTATCRCATATAAGAGGAATGTTACAGTGTCTCTTCAAACATCCTTTCATTGTTTTGTCCCAAATTTTTTGTATAATGTTAGCACAAAAGTCTCATTGTACTGGTCTTTCAATAACTACCATCAAAATTAGATCTAATCAATATATAATAAATATTCAATTTGTTCTTCTGGATCAGTTGTAATGACATAAAATTAGGCATTTCTATTATTATTWTTTTTTTAAACAGGTTCAAGATGTTAAATGATGTGGAATATTTATGGAATATCTCTTTCAGTTCTTGTAGCATTTAGATGGTCATACACAGGCCAGTTATAAATTCTTATGATTACTTTGTCAGAAAACACCCGTAAAGCTGGGAGACAAGACTTTAAAAATGCTGCCTGTCTTGCACCTTTACTGTTACTTCAGCTGATTCATAACATAACATCAGTGTTTTGTTTCCTAATATTGTCTTAGGAGAATACAATGTTAGGAGAATAAAAAATTCTGGAGCAGAAAACAGAAGAGGGGGAAGAAAAAAGACATAGTGATAGACAAGCTGATAATTTGATGCCCAGGCAAGTAGGATCAACATCCTTCTGAGGATGAATGAAAAGAACATGCTGCAGATGCTGATGTACTTTCACTTCTGACATGCTTACTGATAAGCACCGTGTAATACCAACATGAAAAGATACAAAGTGAGAGAAGTTTTCTCTGAGCATGACTTCCACTGCACCTGAGCAGCAATTAGAATTTCTTTCTGGGAAATAATTGACTAAAAATATAAATATGGTGTCATTTAACATTATTACCAAGTGATAGCTGCGCATGCTTATGTGAATGTGTGTGTATATATTTTTTAAATTTTGGTGGGGTTTTAGGGGGGTTGTTTTTTTTTTTTAAAAAAAGGTTCTTTCCTATTAATTTACATATAGACTTAGGCATAAGGAATGTAGAGACAAATACAGGATAAAGTATCTTCTGGATCACAGAAGCCCTGAAGGTCAAAGACTGATGTTTACACTTAAGGCAGAATAAAATTCAGAATGTCTTCTGTTTAGCTATCCTAGCTGTCAGGCCTCAATTATCAATTGCATTTCTTTTCTTTTTCATTTCCTATTTAATTCATTTCCAGATTACAACATCCTTCTTTTGTCTTGGTGATACGTGGTATAGAAATGGTCAAGCCAAGCAATTTCATGTCACTGTCCATCGGCCATCTGTCTAGGATGAGTAAGGTACCTAGAGTAAAATTCCCTTCTACACTTGCTAGAAGATCACATAGAATTCCAATAGCTCATGGTTAAGCACTGGGTAGGATTGCCTAAAGCTCTGTTTCTAGTTCTCTACGTACTATTCAGTCTGTTAAAAGACATTAAATACAGAAAGGCCATAAAAATATTTTCTTCTCGCCTTGAAAAACACATGCCACAAAATGCTTCATAGCACACAGTATAAGCAATACAAAGGTCAACATCTATGGCTAAAGCATGCCACAGAATGACTGGGGAACTTCCAGTGGTCTTGGCCTTTCTGACCATTGAAAATTTGTTAAGAAAAAATGGACATCTTTGATCCTCTGGAGCAGGATAAAACTAGGGAGAGAACATATGAGAAAACATCCTTCTTTATAATGTCATTCTTCAGGGAAAAAAAACAACAAAACTGTTGTGGCTGAAGAAGCCTTGAAAGAAACAGAACTTCTATGAAAAAGATTAGTGTAGGGTCTTAGAATCACAGAATCATAGAACAGCTCAGGCTGGAAGGGACTTTGAAAGATCATCTGATCCAATCTTTCATAGGAAAGGGAGCCTAGAAGAGATTACTTAGCAACCTGTTTAATTGTATCTTGAAAACCTCCAGGGATGGTGACTCTACCGTGTCCCTGGGGAGGTTGTTCAAGTGATTGATTGTTCTCACTGTAAAAAATTTCTTTCTTGTATTAATATGAAACCTCTCCCAATGCAACTTGTAYCCGTTGCCCCTTGTCTTCTCCATGTGACTCCTTGTGAAGAAAGAGCCTCCGTCTTCTTTGTAGCTACCCGTTAAGTACTGGAATACTGTGATGAGGTCCCCCCTGCGCCTTCTTTTCTCCAGGGAGAAAAGACTTAACTTCTTCAATCTTTCCTCATAAGGCAGGTTCTCCAGCCCTTTGATCATCTTTGTGACTCTTCATGGTCTTATTCTATCAAGACCAAATCCAAAGGAATACTTCTGCTATGGATGAAAGTGCACTGCCTAATGTAGAATGAGATATACAAATACCTAACAAGCACAGCACTTGAGGCATGCCTCTTGCCAAGATCTCTAACCCGTAGAATCTCAGTCCATGCAACTTCATCATTGCTTGAGGATGACTGAGTAGTGTGTTGACTCCCTACAGAGAATATGGACTTCATATATGGAAGTTGATTACCTGATTCCCTTAGGTACTTTTCAAAGAGCCCACTGCAAGCATTTGCAAGGTCAAGGCCCTAGCCATTTATCAAAACATAATCATATCCTGATGTAGCTGTTTCTGTTGCAAAAGCCCTTAATGAATAAGGCCTTGAATGTTTAAAAAAAATTAATATGGTTTATAGCAGTAATCCTCTTAAATACTCAAGTCTTTGCCAGCTTTCAACTAACAAGCTCAGTTATTAACGGCAGCAGTCCTACAACACTCAGGAATTATTGTCTAGGCCTGCTGACAATGCACTGCTAGTGACCAGTTTGCAAAGTGCAATCTGTTATTGTATTTCACAGTCAAATCAATGTTTAAAATTGCCTGGAGCATGATAACTTGCYTCTTATACCAAGCCCACATTTTTTTAAATAAACAGCATTGTATCTTTTTTTTTTATCTGTGATTAAAGGTTATGATTATTACCAGTGTAAGTTACCTGGCAGCATTTTTTAGTTTGTGGTTTGATCAGGTAAACTTGAAAAGACTATCAAGCATAAAAAAAAAACCTTTACCTTTAGCTATAAAAGAGGGACAGATCTGTCAGAACGCTGTCTACCTTCTCTCAATTCTTAATATGGAGTTTCTGACAAGTATACAGATTTGCCTTAATTATTTATTCATTTCATTGAAACTGTCTTCATCTGCTTTAAATTTCTAATAAGTCTATTTAAATAAAGAGAATCCTATTTGAATGTTGATTTTACATTTGAAAATCCTGAAGGTTTCTGTATTCAGAAAGTGCAGGCATGYGGCTTGGTCTTTGGTGCAACGTCCCTTGTTAAAAACTGAGAGAATTCCACAGAAAGACTTCTCAAAAAGACATAATTCAGAGTAGTCCTAATTTTAAAATTTAGCTGATGTAACTTAAACATCTACATGTCTATGGCTACTGCCACAAAGGCAACAAGGCACCTAACTACTGCTCTATGAACACACTCTTTCACCTGCTGCCTAATCCTGGAGCCACTGGAATCTCCCAGACAGTTGCATTTCCTTTACCAAAAAAATAAAACAAAACAAAAACTTCAGTGCCTCCATCTCTTCTTCCAGTTATGTTTACCTTCTGATATTTGACAGCATCAACCTACCTTGTACAGACTGGTCAAGATTCTGAAAAGAGCCACTGTCTGTTGTGAAAGCCCTTAATGATCAAGTGGTGTTGCCTATGGAGCAGTCACTAAAGTCTTTGGAATATGGTTATTAAGTCAGGCATTGTATGAAAGAATTTCAGCAAAAAGAGCTTGTTATCCTTTACCCACTGACTTGGATAATTTCCTGGGCAGGATCTATATCCCTTTTGTGTCTGATTTGGAGCAAAAATTGAAATTTGGATTACCTTCCTGAAAGTAGAGTGAGTAAATTAATGGTGTTCCAAAGGAAATAATGTTGTATTTTGAAATAAATATTTAGATATTAACAGAGTCAGACAGAGTGAGTCTGTAGTTGGGAGATAGTGCATTTGCTAGTCATTTGTATAAAAGAGCAAAAAATTGAATAAATGTTGATTGCACAGCTTTGTTACTCATCACTTTCAGATTTCCATAGATACTTGGACATACAGATGAACATGATATTAAACACCATTATAATTGAAAACTGTCATTATCATTAATTAATATTAGCAAAGTAACAAGATATCCCTTAGTCCTATCAGAGCAAGTGTAGAATTTTACAACTTCATAGAATTTTCACTGGGTTGGCAAAACACGGTTATATGCTTCTTTTCTCTTGCTATAGAGAACATGAGAGATCTTTGCAAGCTATAAGAGGATACAGTTGAAATACTTTCTTCTGGCCAGGAAGTTCAGCCTATTCTGCTGAAAGAACAATTCAATAAACTCAACTGGTAATCATTATTTTAAGAACTATTAGGATTTTCCAACTTTAGTGGTTTAACGTAAAACATTACATTACAGAAACATGCATTATATTTTATTGTAGTGATATACCTGTGCAAAGAATACTGGAAACTCTGAAGAAAGAAAAAAAAAAAACAGAGAGGAGATGTATGGCAGATTATAGAAATATATGATTAGATATTGGCTTGCAACCAAACAGTAAAAATTGTGATACTGATTTTGTATGTTTCTGCGGAAGAAACAAAAATTCCACCTGGACAACAAAAGCCCCAAATGGATGCCTGTGATTTTTTTCTATGCCAGCATAGCTTATAGGGAAGGGGACTTTGTTCTTAGCTTCACAGATGGTAAGAGAAAGAGAACTGAAGGCTCTGCAAGACATTTCACAGAGACACGTCTGACAGGTGATCAAATCATCGAACACTTCTCCCGGAAAAACAATGTTCAGATGTAGTCTAAGCATACACCCTGTGACAGCAGGAACATACTTTTCTCTGTGTTGACATTCATTTTAATAATAGAAAATGCAAGCAGAATTTCTGGGAATGACAACAACAACAAAAAAGTATATGCCTTCATGTTTACGATGCAGAACTCTCATCAATTAATGTATTTCTTTACTTGGAGATGACTGTTTTAATAGGAAACTTTTAACTTTTGATAGCATATGAAAAAGTAGTGACTCAGATGTGGAAACACTGTACAGTCTGTTTTAGAAGTAAATGGTCTTATTCAATATAGGATTATAAATGTTGGTGAAAATGCTATTAATGGTGTTAACATGATGGCTTCCTACTAAATCATGTCCTTGATATTCAGAGCTAAACACATAAACAACATTTCAAGGCTCCTGTCACTCAGAAGCACATTTCTGCAGAATATAAGCATATCTGTCACCCTGAAATGTATGCAGAATTTAAAAAAAAAAAAAAGTAAAAAAACATGCTCATTTTTAACTCTCCATTGTCCAAAAATGACTCAAAGAGCCTTCAATATTTCATGAAAATTGTAGTCTTAATCTCATAGCTCAAAGAAATAGATTGCCAGAAAATATTTTCCTCTAACTCTCGTGGCCTAGGTTTGTTGCCTCACTTCATTTCATGTTCAATATGAAACATCACAAGTGTCACATAAGCTATCTTATATATTCTAAGTACACCTGCTATAAATTTACAGAAGCTGTTAGTGACAAATCTATTAATGTGAACAGTTAACCAGTACTGGCTTTTTATACTGTGTTGAAAAGCCTACAGCACGAATTCTGTTTACTTTCTTCATCTAATGACACAAAACATTTTATTCACCATTTAAAACAGAATGAAGCAGAAAATTTTGTTGGGAGTGGGAATTAATTTTCAAGAACATAGGACTAGCATAAACACACTAACACAACAAAGCTATACCAGCCAACCTGTATATTTACAAAACCATACATTTTGTTATAAATTAACATCCATTACAAAGAAACAATGTGAGTGTATACTGGCTGAGGATTTGATCCTTCATGTACTCTCCAAAGTGTTTCTGTATATATTCTTCCATAAAAAATTGATAGTAAATATTTGATACTATGTCTTTTGTGAAGAAATTCTGTACATCCAAGATGAGACAAGAGCTCAGTTGTCTGGCTTACCTCTGATACAAATCAAGTGATTTGCACCAAAACTACTAGTTTTATTATGTTTCATGATCTTTCGTACTGAATGAGATTCTGCAATATTTGGTGTGTTTTCCATAAAAACTACTTTCCATAAAAAAATGGAAGTGAAATCTACGGTGCATCTCAATATTGTAAAACATATGACAGTATTGTTGAAAGCTCAGATTTTATCAGTCTCATAAAAATATAATGCATATAGTGGATCAAAATAAACGTCCATGTACCCCAATGTCCTTTTCCAAGCTTTGGCCATTATCAACAGTTTAAGGACTAAGAATAAGTATAGAGATACAAGGAATGATACTTCCTAACTTTCCCTCCTGGTTTCCTTTATTCCTTATTGTTTCTGAAGAACAGAAAATATTTCAAGGGATAACATTCATTGTTCATTCAACATAAATAATTAATTAGTGAACATACACAAATGTGTGCCTCCTTTTAGGTAGTGAAAGGAACATTTAACTCCAGTACTCTAGCAAATAGGCAACAGATTAACTGTTTATTTGAAAGATGTCAAATTAATGTAACCTAAATTGAAATTAAACTTACCTTTTCAGCTCTGCTAAACAGAAAGCTTTGAAAAAACAGTTTCCAGAAAACTTTTTTTTCTTTTTTTTTTCTTCTTCTTCTATTGTGTGTTTCATTCTATGGTGCAAAGGAGAAATAGCTTTTGCATTTTTCCAGATGGGCACATGATGGTCCAGTTCCTGCCCCTCACACACAAATAAATAAATGTGTACAACCATGAGGCGGAAGGTGGAAAAGTGGTACAATTTCAAGTACTTTCATTCAGTGCTTTGTCCTAAGCTGGGCCTATAGCAAAAATCATGTGCTTAAGAGTACAAACTGAATAGTCCACCTAATTGCTGCTCCATTTCTCCATCCCTATTGTGCAAGGAATTTTGTAGGGTTTTGAGCTGGCAGAGCTGAACTGTTCCAGAAGTTTATTACTGAAGTCAGGATGTATGAAGGGGGCAGATAATCACGCCASTCCCCTTCTCTTCACATTTGGTTCATGTGAGCTGTAACAATATTCTACACAGAAACTTGATTTTCGTATTTTTCTAGAGTTGCTTTTCCTGTTATAAAGCAAGACACATTTGAATGTTTAGAAATTCTTATTAGTTGGTATTATCTGCAGAAGTGATCTGTGGGAACTTACTGAAACAATTAAAATTCACCCCACATTTTTCCATTATAGGAATTGTAAACATTCAATCTGACATTTGACTAACCGTGTAAATTTTAAAAATATAATTTCTTTGTAACACAGCTTTTCTAAAAGGTTTTCTGGGTGAGTCACTGAAAGGAGACAAGACAAGAATGCACCTTGCTAGCTGGTAGTGTGTGGGTACAGTAGGAAAAAAAGGCTGTTTAACAAATATGTAAAGGGAAGATATGTTACATGTTCTTCTACATTCCTCACAGCTATGACTGACTTCAGAAAATATGCCAAATTCTGTTTCAGTTTTGTTGGGTCAAAGCTCTTTAGAAAAACAGATGAAAACTTCACATGAACATTTTAGTACAAAACTTTCCCTTTTAGTCATTAGAAATTACTGTAAATCATCATCTCTCTTCTCTGTCAGGAGAAAAGGTATTTCTTCTTGATATTATAGGATATAAGGGTTTGGCCAGCAGGAGTAGGGAGGTGATTGTGCCCCTGTACTCAGCACTGGTGAGGCCCCACCTCGAATACTGTGTTCAGTTTTGGGCCCCTCACTACAAGAAGGACATGGAGGTGCTGGAGCGTGTCCAGAGGAGGGCAACGAAGCTGGTGAAGGGTCTGGAGAACAAGTCTTACGAGGAGCAGCTGAGGGAACTGGGACTGTTCAGCCTGGAGAAGAGGAGGCTGAGGGGAGACCTTATCACGCTCTACAACTACCTGAAAGGAGGTTGCAGCGAGGTGGGTGTCGGTCTCTTCTGCCAAGCAACTAGCAATAGGACGAGAGGAAATGGCCTCAAGTTGCGCCAGGGGAGGTTTAGATTGGACCTTAGGAAAAATTTCTTTACTGAAAGAGTGGTTAAGCATTGGAAGAGGCTGCCCAGGGAAGTGGTGGAGTCCCCATCCCTGGAAGTATTTAAAAGACGTGTAGATGAGGCACTTAGGGACATGGTTTAGTGGGCATGGTGGTGTTGGGTTGACGGTTGGACTTGATGATCTTAGAGGTCTTTTCCAACCTTAATGATTCTATGATTCTATGATTACAAGAGTTTGTCAGTGGTTTATACCCTTATGGCTTTCCCACTCCAACTTAGGTATTCCTCTCTCTACTGAGGCTGACTGATCTCTCTAAATTAGCTCATATTTTATTTTCTCTACCTAGATGTAATCACTTTCACAACTGGACTTCAGCAGTGCTGCAAATGATGAGGAAAAAAAAGCCACAGAAGCAGTCTTATTACCACATCCCCAAATCATTGCCAATAATGACTGAAGATAGTTTCTTTCCTAGTATCTTTAATTCTCTTGTAAAATGCAGGAAACAGAAGTCATTTTGAAAAGTGGTAAATATAACTGGTACTGTGGCAAAGACTGTGTACACAACTGATGGTAACTTAGTGAAACACAACCTGATTTTCTGATCTAGTTTTTAATAAACGTAAAAAAACCCAACAGAACAAAACAAACAGAAAAAACAAGTATTTTTTACTTTAAGAGGCCCAAACCAGTGTGAAACCTTAGACACAAGTCTTCTTAAAGTTCCCAGTCTAGTCAAATATCTATCATACATATATTTAGTGGAAAATTGATGAAATGAAGAGGTGGAATCTCTGCTACAACTAACAGAAAATGAATTCATTTTTAAATACAGAGTGTTGTCATAGTTTTAAAGTCATGTAACCTGATCTCCTGCAGAGCTAGAAATGGAAGATTCACAAGAAAGGATTATCAGTTACCCAATAAATGTCTGACTACTTTCCAGTTAGAAGGTCACTTAATGTTTTGTTGTTCTAGATAAATAGACATAGATATGTAACATATTATACTATATTATGATATTATGAAATACACTTTATTATATTATCATATTATGAGAATATGTGGACAAAAGAAAATATATACTGATATGTATATTCTACTTTTAATCATTTTCAAGGTAATTCCAGATACAGAGGATGTAATTGTTTTCGAAGTTGATTATTGTACTGAACTGGATTTGATTTTATTTTGTAAACATCTAAATTTGGATATCTAGATGTCAACAACTAAGCTGAGTAAAAACAGACATTGAATTTTGGAAAAGCCAGATAGTTCCGCTGATATTTTGCTGATTCCAAGGGGAATATGGCAATCATAAATAAAAGTGTCACTATATGACTCAAAGTTAAAAAATATAACGTTGTTAGAAAGGATGATATATAATAATTGTAAATGTATATTAATTATAATAATATACATAATTATATGGACTAATATATAATGATTATATATGTACATATGATACGTATACAACGTATACATATATATATACATACACACACACACATATACAAAATCATTCCAAGAACACGGCTTTTCCCAGTGATACATTTTTCCTATTTCAAAGAAATGCAATAGCAGTAGTTTCTAATATCACCAAATGAATCTGTAGAATATTCCATATGATGATTTTCATTCATGTCATTACTTCAAATAGAAGACAGACATCTATATCTATGTCTATGTCATTACAAACAAAGACTTTGTTAATAGCACAGTATTGATATTGTGAAGTTGAACACCTAAATATCAAGGAATGCCAGCAGTAAGGGTCTACCATACCTTAAATCTTTTCTCTTTCTGTCATATACATAACCTGCAACAGACCTTAATTATGCGATCATCTACTACTTTTCAATTGAGCTTTTCCTCATTTAATGCAGATAACAGATGGCATTCATTTATTAGCACCTACTCAATATTTTCTTTCTCTACATTATTCAAAGTGTGGTCCTAGGCCCTAGGAGTTTCTTACTGCATATTTTGCTCTGAAGACAGTATTATAAATTTTCATCTAAGCTTTTCTGCAAGGTTGTAATGATGGCCTTCCAAAATATTAATATATTTGCTTTCACACCATGTGAATGAAAACTGAAGCAAAGAGAATAAGGTTAAAATATTTACTTTTCCTGAATTTTTCATCTTAAATGCCAGGTTTTGAACATCATGTAGGGCATTACATATTTAAAGTACATTTCCTACAGCCTCAGTCAAAATTCTGGGCCATCTACATTTCTAGAAATAAGACAAACCCCAACTCAGAAATCCAGCACTCTGGGAAGAGGGATTACATAATTAGTGGTAAACCATTAAGAAATTTATATAAATGATTTGCCTTTATCACTCAGAAGATGTGAAATAGAGAGAGTGAAAGGATCCACTTCTCCAGAGTAGTATTTATTTGCTTGGACTGTGAGATCATCCTTCTGTTTCTACAGGTAATCTACCATGAAAAAATTAGGATGTGATCACGTAAGCAGAAGTACAAACTTTGTACATGCATTAAATCTAATAAAAGATTTCAATAGTAATAGCTATAACAGCATTTAAACTGCATCATGTAGTTAGAAACAGTGCTCATTATGTCTGTAGGAAGGTAGCTGTGGTAAATTAGGCAGCATGTTATTTAACGGCATTTCCTTAAATTTTACTGCTCAACTTTGCAAATGTAATAACGTTCCTTTAACACAGATGGACCTGTGTGTATTATTTTCTTAGTTAAAAAACAAACCCACTTTGAGTTTGAAATTCTAGCATGTGGAGTCATACTGGTTTTATTTGCTTCTCCAGAAAAGCAGAAACTTTTGGATAGTTGGCCCTCCTCTCTGCAGTACCCTTGCTCTTTTCTTAGTTCTGTTTCTTAGGCAGTCCCAGTCTTTCCTATTGCACAACAGCTTCTTATCTGCTCTATAGCTCCTGAAGTTTCTTCTTACTTGGCTTTTTTTCCCCCACTCAAGTCTCTGCTTTGTTACTTCTTGGAGTAGCTTTTTGTTCAAATTTAGTGTTATACTCTTCAGAAAAGTTTTTCCCATTTAATTCCTAATTTTGATCTCAGTTTTCCTACTAAATGACTTATAGTTCTCACCTTTTGAACCTATGTTTATCCATGTACTACTTCTTCCCTTCCTACACCCACCTACCCCAAGTCTCCAGAGCAGGTTTTAATTTGTTGCTGCAAACATCATCATGTGGGACTAAGCCTCTGCTAGATCCCAACAGCATGTAAGGTCTCTGTCCCAAAGAATTTATACTCAAAGTAGTATGGTCCAGCTGCCTTTCCTGAACTATCCTTTTTTGTACCTCTTGTTGACAATTTTTCCTGACTCCCCCATAAAATCTATTTATTTCTCTCACCCATTTATTGTTTTCTCTGTATTTAATTAAAACAGCTTCTTTCTCCTTGCTGGCTAGAATTTTTGCATTGATATTTTCTTCACCTTAAGTGAAAGACAAAGGTTTTCTACTTTGCTGGAATATAATGAAATTCATAGTGACAGTTTCAGGACAGAAAAACTGCCCGTGTAATACGGAGTCTCCCAGTCATATCTGGGTGCCCTTGTCATTATACTAAAGTCAGACAACTTTTTGAGTTTCCTCGATTCAGCCCCATGATGAACACCTGTTTACACAGGCAATTCATTCAGCTTGGGTGTAGGCTTTGTGGCRTTAATCTTCTACAAAGTGAGAAGGGCTTGAAACCCAGATTTAAACTCCCCGTAACAATGTTTTTCTGTAAAGAATGGTACTGCCACTACCTCCACTGCTGGCTTCTCAGGGAGATATCTAGCTTAATCTGTATCACAGTGAGAGGCCTAAGAGGTCCTGTAAAGTAAATTGCCTGAAATGTTTTCTGGGATCTAAGGTAGAAATCAGTTGCATAAGTCTTAAGTTACAGGGGAATAGGTGAACTGAAAAGGTTTTACAATGTGAAATTTGAGAAAAACTTGTAAGTAGTCTTGTTATAAATGGTAGTTTATGTTGAAACCTTAAACTGACTTTAGTTGATATGTACAAAACTTCTTTTCTTGTAGACGAAAAGGTAACACCAGAAAGTCCTTAACTTTTGGGTTGTAAAAATTTATGCCATTTGCCAGATGACAAAGATAGTTTCTCTGCTTGAATTTTCCTGGCATTCAGAATTGTTCCAATTTGTGAACGGTTGTGTAAAATTCAATTTCCTTTTACTTCTTATAGACTATAAATTGATCTAGAGATTTAAGTAGATGATTCAAGAGTTTGGGGAGGGATTCAGTTGCTTAAACACAGGTTACCTAATGTCATTTTTCAGGTCATCCTGTTTCATATCTGACAGCACCATGTGGTGTCTCAGCAAACATAAGACATCACACATGGCACTGTGATGAGATAGCTGAAAGCCATTCTTGGGGAGAAATTAATCTCATCTAAATGTAGACACCTACAACACAGACTTTTACATTCCAGCTAGTCATTACAGGGCCATTTTCTAGTCAATGGAGAGCAGTAAGTACTTCAAGAGCCTAATTTATCTGATTGAATGTATATGTCTACTCTAGGATGAGATGAACCATGCCCTAAAGGTATCTTTTAAATATAAAGGTATCTAACATGATTAGCTGAGATTTGGACATCTATATTGTAGACATCAGCATTTACTCAGATGAATAGGACTCACGTGTCAGCAGAAGTGAAGGAATTTCCTGGCAAAATGAGTCTGCCAGACAACGATGATTCTCTAAAACTGAAATATCTGATTATCTTTCTGAGTTTGGCACGCTGGCTTCCAGGTTGTCTGGTGTTTCAAAACCCAGAGCTCAAAGTTAGCCTCCCTATTGACTACCTTGAAATTCCAAACTCATGGGTGAGCTGACAGCCCAGGCGACTAAACTTTCCCACCTAAGAATGCAGCTATGCTGAAGCCAGGCACACTGAAAGATCACACAGACCCAAGCAATCTTCCACTCATGATGGAAGTATCGGAATGACTGCTTTTAAGCTCTGGGTACTGAAATGAATTGCTGACAGAAATCAGTACTATCCTTGTTAACTTCACAGGTGTTCACTGAAGTCAAGAATATGTGACTCAACATAGAATAAAACAAACCATGAATTGAATGACACATGGAAAGGTGTAGCAGAAGTTAAATGGAGGTAAATGAAATACACAAATACACCGATATCTTCCATTGGGAAGGTGGAATTCACTCACTTCTTATTGTCCAGCTCTGAAGTTCAAACTGATGAGTTTACATGTATTTATTAAATAAATTTATTTATTTACTAAACAGGTGAGTCTGGACTTTTTTTTTTTTATTTGCCATTGTTCTATTGGATATGTCTAAACTGAAATACAGGTTTGAAAATAGCACTTGGGAATTTAAATATCATATCAAGGATACGAACAGGTTAGATGATATTTCTGTACTCCTCATGGAATGAAGAAAAAAAAATCTAAGGAGAAATGGATTCCTCAAAATGTAGTCTGTTTCATAGCCTATGAAAAGAGGCTGATTAACACATTTCTTGTGGTGTTTGTGAATCCATGACAAAGCTGCTCACCCAGGGGAAACAACAGAAACAGCAAACTGAAAGATTATGTCAAAGCTGACCTTCTAGGTGGTGCTCCAGTGACATCCCTTATAGTACTACACTCCAGTACTGTAGTATAGTTATTAGAATATTCTCGTTTTCTGTGTCTAGTCAAGTTGACTATAAAGAAATGGCTGCCTTTTTTAATGGTCAATTAAACACTTGTGATTACATAGACAAAGAATCACAGCTTTCCTTACAGAAGATACTTGAGGTTAGTATGATATATAAATCAGCAAAAATATTTTAGAACAAGTAAATGACTAGACATTAGTAACAAGCAGACTGAAAATATCATGAAAGCAATTAAAAATATTTATAGACTATGTTTCATGAAACCAAAATAATACTCATTTTTTCAGGAGATGACTATTTACTGTAAATAATACAGTTAATGGCATACATTCATCATATCTCGCATTAATTAGATTTTTTCCTTTCCGTTAGGATCTATGAAACAGTTTTAAGTACCAATGTCAACAACAGTTAACATGATTAAAACTGCATTCCTAATAAGAATTTTATCCCAACTTGTATTAATGTTTATTTTAAAATGCTTCTGCGCTGTGGAGCCATCTGTTTCTTGCTAGTTATAGTACCTGAGTTCTACAATTATAGGACCCAAGGGAGATTTTCACCTATTTTTTCTTCATGGTATAGCAGGCATTCACTACTTCATTCGAAAGAAATATGTCAACTGAAGTTAAGGAGTTGTAGTCAACAGGAAAACGTTTGCAAACTTTTAAAACTGAAACTTCCTGACAAGTCCTCTAATTATATTGGTGTACTTGCTGGTTGTGAATTTGAAATTGTTGATTTCCTTGCATTATTCTAGGAAGAAAGGAAGAGATGCTAGCAGTCAAAATCAGTCATGTTTCTGTATTTATGTTAAAAAATACACTAGCTTTGCAAATAAGCTTTCTTTAAACATATGACTTTCAAATCACCTTTTGAAGAATATTAAAATCAATTAAACAATAAGTAAATTCTCATTTAAAAAAAGAAATCAATCAGCTGTCATTTTTGATTGATTATTCTGGAATAGAGTGGTGTTTAATCTACGAATTTATTGCACATTATTCTACTACTATAAAAACAGCATGTGAATTAGGTATGACATGTCTCATAGTAAATTGACAGAAAATTTAGTTTCCCTTTTGAAGTCTTGGTTGTAGCATGTGATCATCTGCTCTTGATTTGCTAGGTCATTCCTGTTAAGTACAAAACTATATTACTTTCTAATAAAGGTCAGATTTTTAAGTAATAAGAACTACAAAATTTCACATGTTAAAAAAGAATATATGGTATATAGAGTTAAGGTTGTGTTTTACAGGTTTTGCCAATGGGGATTTTGCATGAAAGGTAAATCAGGCTTGGGTGATATTACAACACACTGTAAAATATACATACATACTTTAATCAGATTGCGACAGAATAGGGGTACATATAAAAAGGCATACATATAACACTCAAAATTTTGTCTGGATTGGAGAAAATATACAGTCCTCTGTATTCAGTAGTTTATAACATGTCATGAACATGGATGAGGATTTTAGTAAGAATGAAATGACTTAGTGTCTTGGGCAAAATGCTTACTAAAATCTTTGAAGGAAGGAAAAAAGGAACCAGAATTGAGGTATTAAATATATCTGATTTCTCTACTACAAATACAGTCAAAAATCAGAGTACAGTAGAATCACTGTGTCCCTAGTGTTTAAAATAAGGTTACACTAAGAGATATATTATCACATACACATTATGTAAGTGATGGTGATATCTGTGTGATAAATTAAAGAGCTTAGTGACAAATTGCATTTACCATGCACTTTAGATCATCTCACCTGCAGTCTCTCTACTAATTGATTGCCACTGGGACTACTTTTACCACTTTTAGATGCAAATAGTTGAAGTCGGACAATGGCCATATTTAGCCTGACTTGCATAAGGATAGCAGAGAACATTCCTCACTTGCTGGGCAGCTGGCTCTGCATGGCTGGTGGAGAGGAAAAATAAGGTTGGCTGTTCACGTCTAGCCTATATATAGGTGTGGGACATTATAGAGCACCTGCTCCTAGTCTGTCGGGATTTCCGGCAGGTTGGAGAACTGCTGAGTTTAAAACAGATGGGAGCCCTTGTTTGCAGTCATGAAGAGTGCAGTGAAGAAGGGCTGCATGAAGGCTAGGTCCAGTGTTAACCAGATGCCTCAGTCATGCAAAAGCATAAGTACATTCACTATTATCAAAATACTAAATATTATATAATAAAGAGTACCGCCAAGGCACAAGAAGAACAGGAAAGTAAAATTCATCTTTCAGGTGAAGGGGACTATGGAAGTTTCATTTAAAAATGAGAGCAGAAATGAGAGCGGCATATGGGTGAGAAAGGCCTTGAGCAGCCTGAYACAAAAATGAATTTGATCTTGCTTTGAGACCTCCAGAGGTCTCTCCCAACATGAACTAGCCTGATGCTATGGAAGTAACTAGTAACAATATCTTCCATAGATTCCAGCAAGAATCCATTTTCTTGGGAATCTCTTCTGTTTTCACTTCTCTCAGGTTTAGCGAATCAAACATTTCAGGTGTGATTTACCACTACTTTCCTTTCTGTAATAAAATAAATAATAATAATAATAATAATAATAATAATAATAATGCACAATATAGGAGGGAAATCTTGTGAATCTCTGAGGGTTTTTTTGAGAAAAATGAAAACTGTCATGCTTCTTCAAACCTCAGAGCTCCCTTTCCCTGGCAAGGCTCCAAGACCTTTCTTATTTTATGCAGTGTTTAGGGTAAAAAGGAGGCTGCCAGTTGCTGATTAAAGTCTCCCTTGGCTGTTGTCCTGGCTGGCAGACTATCTTCCCTTTTTTTTTCCTATTGGTTATTTAATATACTTTACTCTACAATTAGCCCACAGGGCTTTCCTAAAGGCAGACACTCCTCTCGCCCCCTTTTGGCTATGTGCAGTCATACAAATGGTGCAAGATTACAAACTGAGAAATCCAGAATACTTTGGTGGGAAGCTCTGCATAGGAGTTTCTACTTAGGCTTTAATTCTAAAGCTGTCTTTTCAGATATATTCAGTGCTGCTAGAACTAAAGAGAATCTTTATAACAAAAATGTATTGATTTAATTCTTATAAAAACATTCAGCATTTTAACTTAATATTCAAACACAGGAATGGAAAGAAATTGAAAGAAATTTGCTACCAGCAAAAAGGCTTGTAGCACTGATGTGCCATTGCAAACTGGTTGAGAGTGTTTATATAATGCTGTATCTGCCTTCAGATGCTCTCATCTCTATTAGAAAGTTCATGACAGCAGTAAATTACTAATCTGCATAATCCTTAGCAGTTAGGACTACTAGTAGCATAGGCAGAGAGACACTTCCTGATTTCCCCCTTTGTCATATGCCCAAACACTCCCAATTCAAACTGTAGATTTCGAATTATTCTTACTTAGGGAAGACAGACATTTTGTAGAAATTTTGATTTTCATATAAGCTAGGAGAAAGTCTCAGTTAGCCAGAGCAGAAGAGTTTACTTTCCATAGTTTCACCAAATGAGTGAAGGGTTCAGATTAGAATCTTGCTATGGCCAGATATGGTTCCAATAAGAATCAGGCTACAAGAAAGATGTTTCTTGTTACTAGGGCCTCCTGCAGACCCAGGTGCCGTGTGCTTTCTAAGTGTGTAGCTCACTTCGGCTTTGAGTCCTGTCTGTGTCCTGTCTCTTAGGATGTGTGTCAAGGGCATGAAAGAGTATGATGCACAATTAAGAGAAATTATTTAATTAATTTTGGCACATTTTGTGATATCGTGGTGCAGGACTATCTGACCAAGTGCAAGAATAATTGGTAAAGATGACTACATTCCCTAAAAGTTTTACAAACTGTAATAAAAAGCTATGCTATAAATCCAAAATGACCTGCAAAACTCAAGGGAAAAGTGAATATGATCTCTTCCCAGTTATTTTAGCAGAGACAATATAATTTTTGAACTTCATGAC
Organism: Phoebastria nigripes; assembly: GCA_035582835.1. NCBI lineage: Eukaryota > Metazoa > Chordata > Aves > Procellariiformes > Diomedeidae > Phoebastria > Phoebastria nigripes. The sequence goes on along the minus strand of JAYKAV010001499.1, from coordinate 583,260 downwards.
AGCTCTATTGCTTTTTGTGCCATGATTTGGCAGTGTGTTATGGGTACCTTCATCCAGAAATGCTCTTTCATCCAAGACTGCAAAGTCAAGACTTTTCTTGTCATCCTTTTATGACATTGTAACTTGAAAAAGATACAACACTAAATACAACAGAGAAAATGAGCCAGATATCAGCACTATCTGAAGTGCATTTAATTCTGAGTGACTAACAAATTAATCATTATGGCAAGGGCAACACTTTCGTATGTATTTGTTTTTCATAAAAATAATTACAAACAGACAGTATTTTACATACTTTTTAAAGAAAGATTGCATATTAAAAAATGAAATTAATTTATTTGAAAGATATCTCTTAGGTTACAGAAATAGATTAAGTGTATAGAATTGTGAAGAGAATGAAGAGAGTGAAGCTTTTTGCAATGTTATGTTTGGGATACATCACACCTGAAATATATATATCTGAAATGTAACATCAAGGTCTAAGCTAGCTACCATTGTCTGATTTTATAGGTAGTGGAGAGAAATAGTGCTTTCAGAAGGCAATTCATCTGATCTTTCCTGGATGCCTCTCTTATGAGGTACCTATTTCTTTCCATTGAGTATACAGCATAAGATAACTAGCCTAGGTTTATATATCTATGTCATGGTTATTTATGACAGACAAATTCACCCATATCACATAAGTACACACATAACACAAACATGAGGCAGGAAAACAGCTTCTACCCCAAGGAAACTGCAACCCCAAAATTAGATAAAACATGACTGAAATATATTTTAAAAAAAAAAAAAAAA